>CABHPP010141482.1:15789-29418 GCA_902168425.1 Peromyscus attwateri | reverse complement strand
CTTCTGTGTTGTCCTGTGGTCTTTCCTCCTGTTTCCTGCCTTTTCAAGTCAGTTACCAGCCTGCGTCTGTTAGGGGGGACCAGAGCAGAGGGGACTTTTCCTACACTTGCATGTGGTCAGCATCCTACAAGTGATGGTGTTCTCTCCCTTTTCTGAGGTTAGACTTTGCAGATATACTTTTAATTTAAACTCTAGTGACATCCTTTTGCCAGGGGGCATTGGAATAAAAATTTACAAATAAGAGTATATAAAGGTAGTTCACTAATTCTGTACATTAAAAAAAAAATCTGTTTTCAAATCTTTCTTTAATTTTTGTCCACCTATTCCTTTCCCCCAACTCACCTTAATTCCAACTGAGATAATGGTGTTACTTAATTTCAGCTGTTGGAGCCACGGCTGTGTATCCTATTGACCTTGTAAAGACTCGAATGCAGAACCAACGATCGACTGGCTCCTTTGTGGGAGAGCTCATGTATAAGAACAGCTTTGACTGTTTCAAGAAAGTGCTCCGCTACGAAGGCTTCTTCGGACTGTACAGAGGTGAGTAGGGCATGGAGTGGTGCGGCGCTGCATTTGTGTAAGTGGAATCGTAGCCAAGGTTTTGCTTTCCCATCTCAGTGCCTGAAATGAATTAGAGAGACTGTGTTAAAATGGAAATCCAGCAGATTCTCAATTATCCATGCTAATGGGTGTAGGCTGTAGGCGTCTAGGGCATGGCTAATCAAAACAGCCCATAGCCTGAAAGCCATTCCTATTGCTCTGTTGTGTGTTTTATTTCTTAAAATAATAAATTATTTTTATACATATCTTTAGTGAGTTTTTGAAAGGCTTATTGTTTGTGTTCATGAAGTATTCCACCATCTAGCAGGGAAACGAATCCTAGGAACAGGACACAGCTTGCTTGAGATTTGTGAATCTCCTGGAATGTCCAGTGGTCCCCATTCCATGGTATCGCTTTCCATGGGTTCAGTTATTCATGGTCAACCATGCTCTAAAAATACAGACTAGAAAATTCCAGAAATAAGCAACTCACAAACTGTAAATAGTATACTAGTCTGAGGAACATGATGAACTCACTCGTGTTTCTGCACCAAATGCAGCCTTTGATTTCCCTCACTCATCTTCAGGTCAGTGGCATCTTAGTGCCACATCACACGGTCATTTCCTCTCTTTCTCACATCACCGAGGCCTCCTGTCAGCTTGTATTATCCCAGGAAGAGTGAGGACAGACACACTAAGAGACTTTGAGAGAGACCACATTCATATCCCTTTAACAACAGTATACATTTAGGGTTGTTTTATTAATGTTATTGTTGCTCATCTCTTGCTGTGTCATATTTGTAAACTCCACTTTACCTTAGGTATGTACATATAGGAAGAGTGGAACGTACAAGGTTTGGAGTGTCTGAGGTCAAGCACCCATCCACTCAAGGCCTTGGGATATTCCTGCCGTAGATGCTGCAAAGACTAGTCCTGCATCAGGGAACACTTGTCAGGCGGATAACCAAGTGTTCACTGGAGCCTTGCTTGCCCACCACATCTTGCCTTAGTTGCCCCTTTCCTTCATCTGATGGATTTGATTCACACATAGCCATGGCATTCTCTCTGTCCACCTGCTTCTTTTACATGTGAAGGTTATTAAGCAGTGTTAACAGGAGGAAAAAGTGCATCATTACTAACCAACGGTCCCACAAACCTTCTGTTCTGTCGGGCTTGGCCTGAGGAGAGATGCCCTTACTCCCAGCTTCCTGCCTATGCTTGCCTTTTGCAAAGAGCAGATCTGTACATTTTCTAAGCTCCAATGCAGAACTGGAAGGTGGTTCATGGTGGGCCCTTTGCCATTTGTCGAACGGCAGGCAGCTCTTCCCTCCTTGCGATCCTAGTGCTTGGTCTTGGAGAAGCAAAGCATGCCTTGTACTCCACTGAGGTATGATGAAAGTGACAGCCATGGCAGAGAGACCTCTAGGCCTCTCCTGCCACCTGCTGACTTTAGTCTCCTAAGTAAGCTGAGTTAATGAACAAAAACCCTGTCACCTTAGAAGCTGGGGGCTTCCAACTGCCGAGAAGTTCCATTCTGCAGGTGCCATTGTGTAGGAGATACCCCTCATCAAAGGCCTTTTGATCTTTTCTCTCTCTTCTTTCCCTTGCCCCCTGCCTCCTATTACAATTTGGAAGGTCTTTGACCCTAGATGATTAATGATGACCCCCGTAGGGTCACCACCTTCCATTTGAAATGCTTTTCCTCTTTGGTGACAACAACCTTTCAAATAAAATGGCTCCCAGGTAGTACAAGGTTAATGTCACAGTTACTGCTCTACAGTAACTCAGGCAAAAATACCACCTTACCTGCATCTATGGTGGTGGTGGTGGTGGTGGTGGTGGTGGTGTTTTAAAGGAACACTTTGAACTTCTAGTGTGCGCAGCTGTCAAGTCTTGATGTTGCTTCGCGGAATACTTTTATGGGTATTTAAAATAATGGTAGGGGCGCCTTTTCAGTTGTGGGAACCCTGCCTCTCACACAGTGTTATTCCTTCGGTTTGCTTGTGTTTTAACTTTCTGTTCCCTTTCTCGCCTCTGTGACTACACCTGGCACATCCCGATTCTCGGTTATATCTAGATCTTTCTCTGGGTGACCTCACCTTTTGACCCCATGGACTGAAGAGCACAGAGGGCGCTTGAGCTGAGTGCCTGGCTGTGAAAAACAGTTCATCCCTCTTGAGGATCGAGCTGTGGGTGTAGAGAGAAGACACACTGCTTTTAACTTCCAGATGGGAGAGCGAGCTGACATGGAGAGAGGAGGCTCATTCTAGGCACCAAGAGACAGCTCTCGCCTGTTTCCAGGTTTATAAATAGCCGTTTATCTAACCTGCTTTGGGTGCACAACCCCTCAGGGCAGGGACTGGAGCTGTTTGTCAGGATGATAAGTAGAATGTGAATATAAGATTAGCCCCGGGACTCACTAAAGTTCTTTTCTTCCTGAGTGTTTTTCTTTGCTAGAGGATGGATTTTGAAACAAAAAGTCAACTGTAAAACTCTTGCTTTGTACTTGTCTTTAATTTGAATCTTGAACAAGGAGATGATAGATAGTTAAAGTTAAGAAGAATAAGGCCCTGAAAATGATGTATTTCTATTCTGGACTGCTGAGGGTCCAGTACTCTTGAGTTCATTGTACACAATCATTGTGTGTGTAAATGGGCCAGAGAGAGACTAAATGAAACAGTAGGTAACCCATGGGAAATAGTCACTATTAAAAATAATAGAGATAAAAAGACAAGTAGTTCTTAGCCCAGCCTTTATATATAAAATCATTGTATAAAACATCCTCATGCGACTCTCTGTATGTTTCACATTAAATGTAGTATCATTGTTTTTTGAAGTTCTATAGTTACAGAGGAAAATGGTCCAATCGGGACTATAAACTTGTTGCTGCTAATACTCTATACTGGCAGTAGTTGAAATGTTGGAGTATATCACTAATTTATAAGTGACCTATGAAACTTTAGACATTTTCTCATATTTTAGAATTTGCATGAGATAGAGCTTTTCTCCACCATAAAATATGTAGTTGATCATGTTTCCTAAATAGGATAATTTGAGAATTTGGTACAAATGAAGTCTCTCTCCTATTTAGAACTACCTCTGCATGTGCTTTCACAAATGCCGGGCTGGCAAACCCCTGTGAAAGCGGGCACCTCTGCATCATGTTTTTATTCCAAGGCTAATAGTTCCCTGCCCCACTCTTTTTTTTTTTCCCCTCACAACAGGAACACTGGAAACTGTTTTTGTATTTAGAAGTAGTTCCCTATGGAATCAGAGTGAAGGTGACCACCAGAGAATTCTGACAGTGCTCGGGGCTTGTTTGCCTTTTTTTTTTCCTTTGGCAGCTGCCAGCATCTGTCCACAGCCCTGCAACTTACCGGGCCATAATCAGAACACACATCTGGATCCCTGCCCCTGGTCACCAGCAAGGCTGCTCGACAGCAGTAGAGTTCAGTGGAGTGCCGTGGAGAGTAGGAAAAACTAAAATTGTGAGCGTGTGAGCCACCACTCTCTGTGCCCAGTGTAGGGCTTTTGCTCTATTCCCAGGACTGTAGTTTTTACACAAATCTTGGTTGTTGGGAAGGATCACCTTAGGAGCCCTGTGACTCTGGTTTCAAACTCCTCTGTAGTGCAGGTGACTTTCTTTACAAGAAAATGACTACCTCTTCTCAGGTATTTTTGTAAATTTTGAACATCTAACCCTTAGACTAAGTGGATAATCCAGGATTCCCTGAAGTCACTCGTAAAAAATCTTTGTTTCCTCCCAGGTTTCTAGAGCGATTTAACTCACTCAAAGGTGCTTGAGACTTTAATGAATTCCCTGACAGTTCTTTTGCTCTGAATGAACTGCTTGAGCAAACCGAGTCAGTCATTGGCCTGCCGTAGCCTGAGCTGGTCTAAGAGAAACAATTGCTGGGTAGTCATCCATAATCAAATGTTCTTAACGTTCCAGACATAACTAGTTGCTGCTTTTGAACTGATGGCACCCCCTCTCCTCTCCAGTGCCCAGGGGGTAAGATGAGGAGCCTCCGACATTGGGAGATGTTTTGGGAGGACTTTGGGCACAGGAAATATACCCAAGAGAAATCAGAGTTCGTCAGAGACGCTTCCTAAAGGATTTCTATTTCTGTTGGTGGGAGAACCCTAAAGCTTGTTTTTGAAATAAAAAATATAAGAAAAAAATCCCAGAAAAGCAAATTTGATCATTGTATGAACCATGCCTTAATTTAGATAAGTATTTATTGGAAAATGAATAATAAAATAAAAGTCAGCCCTACAAAAATAAAAAAATTATTCAAATTATTAGCCCATTGAATCAGACGTGTAAAATTTTAGTACTGTCTATTTCAAATTGTTTTTGTGATTCAAAGCAGTCATCCTCAATCCTGGCATGTTCTCAAGGTGACATCTAGAGGATGTTGTGGTGATATTTCAGGAAGCCATTGATTGCAGTATATTCTAGAAAAACGATGGTGGACAGCTAGTTACAGCCAAGTCTCTTGTTATGGTTGATGGCAGTGTAGTTGAGAGAATGTCAATTCAGTGGTTTCTCCAGAGAGCCCTCTATCATACTTACCTAACTCTGGTGGATAAAAATAGACCTAAAAATCCTAACACTAAAATAAAGCCATTGAAGTTTTGGTCACTCCTATTAGCATCACTTAATGACATGTGCAGCTTTGAAGAGACCACAGTTACTTCCTGAGCTCCCTTGAGTCATGGGTCCACTCTTGCCCAGCAGAATGTTCATTTTGTGCAGAAATGGGCTGCTCTGAATCCAATTTTCATGCCCAGTTTCTTCACATTTTCCTTTCTGAGGTTAGATTATAGAAATCAAAAGACAGATACTCGATTGTAGGAGATCAGAAGTGAGCAGAAGACTTGGACACTCTTCATGAAGGAGGGAGCACAGGAAGTCGTTCATAGACATCCAGGTGACACAGCTGACCTGGGGTGGGTGAGGAGTGGGTACACAGGAGAAGTGATGAGCGTAGCCAGTTCCGGAGGCTGACAGGTTTGGGGATTTTATGTAACCTGGAGGAGAGATTAATGACAAATCAGTTTCAGACTTCTGGAACAATAGTATTTCAACGACTATTGTCCTTGTTCAGATTGAAACAGATTAAACTTCATAGTGTAGATGCTAGATGGCCAGCATTTGCAAAGTTACCACGCACTCCAGTACAAAACTGAAGGAAACTATGATGCTTCTCCGCAGTCTTTACTTCTGGGAAACCCCAAGACAGAAGCATCAAAAGACCTGCTTTTTTCTAAACCTTTATCGATAGCACTCATTTTTATGTTTTAATACTTAGACTCCCAAAGGCATCCTGAACCCTAGTGTAGACTGTGGTCAAAAATTCTAATGAAGCATGGAACCCAGTAAACAAGCATTGAAATCCCAACTGCCCACCCCCACTCTCCTACCCACCCCCCCCCCCCCCCCCACCCCCCATAATCTAGCCACCACGGAGTAGCTGCTCTGAGAGTCTGCGGAGAACTGGACTGTAGTGAGGCTTTGAAACAGGATAGTGTGTTTGCGAAGGTGGAGGAGCCTCCTGCCTGGGACAGTATGAGTCAGAAGCAGATAGACTCTGCAGTGGAGAGGAGGAAGAGAAGAAGGCTTGAACTAGTGTGGAGAGAAAGGCAGGAGAAGAAAAGCTGTAAGGCAGGCTGCATGGAGTGCTGATGGCTGCGGAGTGAGGGCTAATCTGATGGTGAAAGCAAGGGGATCTCTCTGGGGACCAGGGGACAAGCATAGTGAGGTCAGGAGGGTGAGACAACACAGAGGGCTGCCACTGGGTTCAAAGTGTGCAGGCTGTGGCTTCAGGGAGCACGGGTGTCAGGTGTATTCAGTTTCCCTACTAAATTCCACCCTGCATGCCTTCCACCCTATTATGTGTAGGCTACTCCACCTTTCTCAGGGCTGGCCGCTCCTGAGCTGGCCTTTGTCCGAACTAATACAGCTTTGCTGTCTGAGGTTTGGAGTTGCTTGTTAGAGGCCCTGTTGCCTTTCTAGACCTGCTTGGCTTGTGTAGCGTGGTTAGAGGAGCAGTTACAGTGGTCACAGTTTCCATGGATGATGAACCTGACTTCTGATCACTGCCTTCTCCAGAGAGCCCGGTATTCATGATGGAGTAGCAGAGGGGGAGGTGTGGTGTCACCCACCCGGTTTTGTTCTCTGAAAGGCCCCTTCTAGGAGGAAGTTTGAGCAGTGTGTTCTCTAGAGAGAAAAACTAAACACGAAAAGCCTAGAGCCTGGTGCGAGAGTTGTTAATGAACATGAACATATCCATGTGAGTACTGCTGCAGGCACTGAATAGCTTGGGTGCCATGGACCAAGCTGCTGAGCCGCTATGTGGAGTCTGGTTCCCAGGAAGAAAGAGGAGGGGGAATAGATGTTTAGTGTTGTTATGATGGTAGTGCTAATGATGACGATACAGTCCACCTCTGAAGCCTTTACTGTGTGCTTGGCACTGTTCTTAAGATTTGTATAAACTCATTTTATCTTCATAACTAGCCAAAGAAGGTGGGACCATGATTCTTCCCATTGGGGAAGGGGTGAAAACTAACGCACAAAGAGATAAGTTCATTTACAGACAATTTCACAGCCAGTAAATAGCAGGGAAGTTAAACCTTGCAGTGGGGCCTCAGGCCCATGCCCTTAGTCCTGTGACCCCTCTGCCACTCGGGAGAAGTTACACTGTCAACAGTTGCTTACCAGCAGAACTTGAGGCCTGTTTAAATATTTAACTAAAAGATTGTATTTGAACTTAAATAAACAACAATTGAAGATGCGCTTTATTTCTTTGCTATTTTTTTAGGTGGGGCCCCTAGATTCAGTCCCAGTGCCCCCAATTAAGGAGGGCTCTTCCAAGGATAGGCATGATGTCATGGTGATAGCATTGTATTACCCCTTACCCACTGCTGAATCAAAGGTGTTATTCAGCCTGAGTTGCCCCTTAGAAATAAGACGCAATGCAAGGCTACAGCTTGATGAGGTGGAAAGAAGCATGCAGTTATGAATATGTTAAATAGATGATGAGTGTCTTGGGCTTTGTATACATTTGTTCTTTAAATTACCAAAATAAACAGTAGATAGTAACTAGCATTTTTGTTTTAACAGTGGGGAACGCAGAGTTTGAGGCCAAATGTAGGAAAGATCTCTCAACTAGAAAGAGGCACAAACCCAGAATTGTAACCCAGATCTGTCCATTTCCAAAGCTTATGCCTTGCCATTCAGCTGCTACCAACTATGGGGATAAATGAGCTTTAACTGGGCTTGAATTGTTAATGAGCTTTTCCCCAGCCTTTGCCAACTCTGAACTTCTAGAATTACCTAATATTTATGAAGTATTTATAAAAAGTTCTTTGGTACGGAACAGTGTAGTAGGTCTCTGGTTGAGCACATTGCTCAAAGGAACCTCCTTTTGGGATGCTGGTGTGGGCACGGAGCCCACACCTCCAGCTCCGTTCTCATTGACTGCTCAAAGGGAGAAGAAACAGTGTGATTTATATTTTCAACCCGTGAAATTTGAAGAGAAAATACTGCATTAATTCTGTGCCCTGTAAATCTTTTCTCGCATTAGCAGCCTTCTATTAAAATGTGCCAAGGAAGAATTGCCATGTGTGCTGATGGAGCTAAGTTAAAAAGAGAAGATTAGAAAAGAAACCACACTAATAAATTTCATCTGAGGCAGTTGGAAAATGGAGTGCTGTTTTGACAAGTTAGAAACAACACACGCACATCCCGTTTCTGTTTGGAATGGTTAAAATGAATTTCTGGAGACCACCAGAAACATCTTATATTAGAAACCTGACTTTTCTGCTGAGTTACCCAGATGTCAAACACATATGTTCCTGAGCTTTAAGTGCTATTGTAATGAGGTGCTGTAACTGGAATGGTAACTGGAGGCTTACTAAACCATGTTACCCTCCTTCCTCCGAGGACCACGTCTAGGAAGAATTATTGGAAGTCCCACCTCTGTACTTTTCACTGTCTGGCCATTTATGATGCCTTCAGGAGGTCTTTGCTCAGAGCTGACAGTGTCAAGACTGGTCTATAATCTCATACTCATATTGTAACCTGGAGTCATGTGTGTTTCCTGTGCAGCCGCAGTAAAGAACAAGAGTGGTTCTTTCCTCCTCCTTGCTCAGTGCCAGCACCTGGCCCAGGTCTTAGGGATGGATGTGTAGTTTGGTTTTGTTCTTTTGGGGAGGTCTTCATTTAGTATAAAGAAACACGGTCTCTGATTATATTACTTTAGTTTTGTTGTTGTGTTTTTTAAACTACTTACAGATGTCCTCCAACTGCTTCTAGAACTTCTTGCTAACTTTGCTTTTTATCTTAAAAGCCACCTCATGTGTCTACAGAATTTGGTCCATGCTCCTTAGTATGACTCAAATGTGGTAAGCAGTGCACTAATCAGGTGAGCCGACATGTTGGAGCAAGACTGCCTAGGTGAACCATGCTGTACATCCAACAGTCAGATGACCTGCAGCTCCTGGGAGTCAGCCTCATTTTCTTTATGGTTTGAGAGATGAGGATGGTGATGATGATGATGATGATGATGATGTAGTGGTGGTATTGTGCCAAATAAGATTATCATTTGAATCCAGTGTCTTAATGTATATAAAAAAGATGTAATACCTGGTGTGCAGTATATGCCCCTTATAAAGCCATTTTTGTTCGCTCTGTGGTTCAGCCACAGTCTCTGGTCATCTTGCTGGTTTTGAAAGGACCATGATCTTGAGATTTTGGTGCTCTTCCACATGCCATTCCTGCCTTCCATTCTGCTTTGATCTCTTCTCCAGAGAGCTCGGGTGGACTCCCAGAGTCCCAAGGCAAATAACCCTGCTTCTTTGATACACCCCCCATCCTGCAGGCAGAATAATGGGTTCTCCCCACAGTATTATTCTGCTACTTTGATATCCCACCCTCAGATACTCAATGAACTATTTTCAGGTGTTTTTGTCCTCTTTCTGGTGCCTATAGACAAGTAGAATAGCATGTGTAGTTTGGTGGACAAGTAGGGCTGTTTGTAAACTGAGGTTTTTTTTCTGAGAACTCATCCATCCCATTTGTGTTCATCACAGTCCATTCTACTGGGCACAAGCAGAAGGCACTGGGTAGATGGTTACTCCATGAATAAATATTTGTTGCTCCATTTTTCCGTCTTAAACAAAGGGTTTTCTGTTTTGTTTCTTGATGTTCACAACACATCACTGAATTTATAGCAAGAAGAACAAATTTCAGCTGGCTTCCTGGCTGGCTGAACTGATGGTATGTAACACTACAGTCATTTAGTTCTAGGCTGGGTTTTAGTCATCATTAAAGAGACTCACAGGATAGTTATGAAGACAAGAGATCATCATTTTAATCCCAGTGTCTTCAGGGTTGCACTATGATTTAATGATGAGAAAAATACATGTAGCAAATAAATATTTAAGCATATTAGGGGTTTGGCCTGAATGCAGAAAGAAAAATCAAGATTTGGGGTAGTAAGAATTGGTTTAAATGGCATTTGCCCACATTTTCCTAGGAGAAATTAGTATATATAGATATATATATCTATATATATCTATAACAGAACCTTTTTTCAAATTGCGAGTTGCCTCTTCAGAGGTTGATAGACAAGTGCACTGTAGACTCAGTGCTTGCTAGTGTGTGAGCACCAGCCAGAGGCTCTTCCCAATCCCTCCAGCGCTGCTCTGGCTCATCCGGAGTATAGGGAGCACAGCATCCCCCAAGCTAGCGAGGGGAGGGGAGGGGAGGGGAGGGGAGAGGAGGGGAGGCTCTTAGTGCGAGTGCACATGAGAGGGAGTAAAGGCAGAATCTGTGGTGATCTAGGGGCAGCAGTTACCCCGGAGCCTGCATGGCTGGCTCACTGGGTCCAGAAAGCAGCCAGGCCATCTCTGTGCAGTCTCCAAGCTCTGCCTTTCCTGGATTGTGCTTTCTCTTTTGGTGGTCCCATACTTTTTTTCCCCTACATTGCTCCACCCACCCAGTTCCTTTGCTTATTTGTGGTTTCTGCTTCCTTGTGACCTTAGTTCATGCCCAGCATCCAACTGGCCAATGTCCCTGCACCATCTGAGGCTTCTTTTCACTTTCCTTCCCCTGGGCAAATTGGGATGCATTCCCTCAAAGAATACTCAATCATGCTTCTGGAGAGGGCTTCTTGATGGGCTAGCTCCATTTTACAGAGTTCAGGTTGCTAAGTCACTGGCTGCTTAGCTCTTAGTAAGTAGTCTACATATTATCCAGTTAGCAGGAGCCCCAGGAGTTCAGTAAGATCTGAAAATACAGAGGAGGTATTACAAACTCGAAGGCCTAGGACTCCCCCCCCCCCCCCCCCAACCCCCAGCCCCCACAAGCTGTGTCAGGGAACAGCAAAGGCTGTGTAGAAGATACTTGTTAATCACATGACAATTGTGTGTTGCCTACTGGTATGAACTCTTGACTAGGAAGAACTTGGGTTTGAAATCATCTCACCATTTACCAAATGCTTACCATTACCTAAGCTCCGGAAACCTTCATTTCTTCTCTCTAGGGTGGTTACTAGGATTAAATGGGTTAATAGAGACCTCAAATGGTGCCTGGCACATAATGAACATTGTATGGGTGTGTCTTAATTTTCCTTACTGTCAGCATCTCCATTATCATGTAGTTCCACAGTGAAATGGACCGTCTCACCTTTTTTCCTAAAATACAAAGCTGTTATGGTCTGCTCGTGAATAGTTCCTATTCCCCCCTTCATATTTCCACGAGCAAAAAAGGAGACTTTTCTCTATTGTGAGGATAGCAACAGGACATATAAAATGAAAGCCAACACTGGGCACTGGTCTGCCTTAAAGTAGGGTGGGGACCTTGGCAAATTGGTTGAATAGATTGTGTCCAAAGAAAAGAATGTCACCTGTCTTAAACAGACATCAGAAAGAGGCCCAAGGCTGTCAGATCTGTCGTTCTTTCTTGGCAAAGAGCTTGGATGGATTATGTTTGAAAACTTCTGCTACTCAATCAAGCACATGTATGGGTTTGGAGACATACAGCCTGCAGACTGCAAACTCTGGCCTCAGGCTGCAGCTTTAAGAACATGTGTGATTATACTTGTCCCTGGAGAAGGGACTGAAAGTGAGATTTATGTATGTGAGTTGAAATTGTACTTGTGGGGACACACACACACACACACACACACACACACATACACACACGAGTTACCCTGTCTCCACAAAGTGGCTAGAGTTGGTTTTAAAAATATAAATTTGCACTAGGTATAGTGGCCTTTAATCCCAGCAGAGGCAGGCAGATCTCCATGAGTTCAAGGCCAGCCTGGTCTACACAGTGAAGCACTGTCTCCAAAAAAAGAAAAAATAAATAAATACAAAGAAAAAAGGAAAAGAAAAAAAAAAAAAAAAGAAAAAAAAAACAATAGTGCGTCACTCTTATGCTTCAAACTCGCTACTCGTTTTTCAGTAACAGAACAAGTGAGGCTGAGGGTCCCAGCATCTGATGAGGCTGTAGCCTCCGGTGGTCACCTCGGTTACGCTCCTCTCATCTATGCTACATGGGCCAGGCCCACATTCTCCATCCTTCTAGAGCACACAGGGCTCACTCTCCCTTGTTTTCAATGCCCCTTCTGTTTCTCACTTGGAAATTAATTTTCTCCAGTTATCAAGTCCCATAAAGGCCTCTCCCTTCATAAGATCATGCTCTTGATTTGTTCCCGCCCATCACGAAGTCATAGTTGTCCCCGTGACTGAATGACTGTACTGTGGGCCTTGAGGGAGCGAGAGAAAGGTGTGTGCTAGGAGGAGGCGGAGGGGAAGGAGCAACCTCCCCAAGATAATGAGGCTTCCTGTGTTACTAACACTGTTGACTTACCCAATGTGCGAACAGTCCAGAATGTGCAAGGGAATTTACTCAGGGCTGATGTGGCTATTAGAAGTCGGTTCTTAAATTCCATCACAAGTGTTCTCATTAAAGGTAATAGCAGAAAATTGCAGCAAAGATTGCCCCCGTTTTCAAGTGGTGATCCCCTCTGCAGAGCTGTTGATTTGTGTAGTTAATGCTAATTTATTTAATACGCTTCTGCTGCTTGTTGATTTTTAGGTTTGCTGCCACAGTTACTGGGAGTCGCCCCGGAGAAGGCCATAAAACTTACAGTAAGTCTTTGAATTGGGGCTTCTTATTAACAGACACAGACTCAACAGTCTAGCAGGTATTCTTCTGTGATTCAGCAGGTTTGTGGTCCTTCAACCGTGCTAATTAGTTTGATGGTCAGAGCAGTCACCACACATAACTTCTCCCTGTTCTCTGTGGAACATTAAACATCCAAAAACGTTGTAATGAGCTTGGAGATGATTGTAGGTGGCTGCTGCCATGGCTTTTCATCATCTTTGCAGCAGCAGAAAAGTTCCCACAATACCTGACATTAGGCGCTTGACACCTGTCGTCTTAAAGTGTAAAGTGTGATTTTCGGAGTACAGCAAGTGAGGCCAGTAGGGTTCAAGTAGCCTAATTCATGAGTCAGAGAACCAGAATGCTGAGTCAGGCCTTCAAACTTCTCAGTATGTCCTCTTGCACTTACTCCCGATGCTATGGAATGCATCTTTGCAGCGTGTTCAAGGAGCATTCTAAGCCAGATGCTGAGAGCTCATTGGTCAGGTTGAAGCTTGTCCCAGCTCACCTGCAGGTGGTTGGTACCCATTTTCAGTGTCTGGAGAGTGGGGAGAAACTACGTATACATCCCTAAGGCCTCAGAGCCCTAGAAAATTCAACTCTGGCTTTAGACTGGGCCGTATAGCCTTGGTCCCTGTAATACTTCTTGTGTCATTTGATGACAGGACTTTGAGAGAGCTAGTCTCTGGCCCATATCTGTCCAAACTATGTAACAACTATTGTTGTTTCTTAAAATTGCTTAGAGTACCTACCCAGAGATTATACTCATTTTTTACTGTGTATGTCTGAGAAGTTTATGTCTGTGTGAAGGTATGACAAGTGTATGCAGGTGTGAATGTATGACAAGTGTGTGCAGGTGTGAATGTATGACAAGTGTGTGCAGGTGTGAACGTATGACAAGTGTGTGCAGG
>CABHPP010141482.1:0-11970 GCA_902168425.1 Peromyscus attwateri | reverse complement strand
TGTTTTTATCTGAGTGGATTTTCTGCTATTTTTAAATTTATTCATTGATGATGTAAGAATTCTGAGAGAGACTTGGGCCCTCAGACTCTGCTGGTACAAAAGATATGTGCTCCATCTCTTTGCATCTGTCTCTTTCTGTAAAACAATGTGGCTGACAACCTGGTAGTGAAGGTCATCATGAAATTTGGTCGAGGAGCGGACATGTGACCACAGCTCAAGCAGGTTGCCAGTGGCTCCAGTAAACCCAGAGCTGGTAGGGTTAAAGCCTTGGTGAGGGGTATGGGCAGCTTGGAATCTTTGGCTTTGATTCTTTGATCTTATGAAATCCTACCATGTAAGGAAAAACAATGGTGCTGTAATTGTCTTTAAGAAAGAAAGAAATGATCTCGCATGAAAATCTAATATTCACCAGAAAAATTGTGTCAACAGCACCGATATTACAGAGCTTGTACTTAGTAAAAAATTATTTGTATATCAGTAGAAAACAAAATTCTGTAATAGTTTTTGGCTGTTGTAATAGCTATGGCTGTGATTGTGATAATACAGTCCCAATATTTTCCTGGTGTGGTGTGCTCGTGAGCTCATGTGAATACCTCTGATGTTCATGAGCTTGTATTCATTCATGGGAAAAGTCATTGATAAGATCACACTGCTGGTTCTGGAAATGATTGGTAAATAAAGTTCTGCCAGGGCTAGAGAGATGGCTTGGTGGGGAAAACACTAGCCACACAAGCATGAGGAGCTGAGCCCTGATCCCAACACCTATGGAAAAGCTAAGTGGGAGTGGCAGTTTGCCTGTGATCTCAGCTGACTGGAAACAGAGATAGGAATTCCCCAAAGTAAGCAGGCTACCAGACTAGTCAAAATTAGCCAGAGACTCTGCCGGCATATATAAGGTGCAGCAAGACAGAGGAAGACATGACATCAATGCCAGGTCTCCATATTCGTGCGTGCATGCATGTGTGTGTGTATTCTTGTACCAGCACACACATGTGCCTACATATACATCTACAAAAACCAACAAAAACAGTATAGCACAATTGGAAAGGTATGGAATGTGACTAATTATTCTCCCTAACAAATAAGCAGGACCACATACTATTATCTGCTTGTATTCTTACTCTCTTTTTCTTTTATGGTTCTGGAGAATGAACCTAGGGCCTTGGGCACGGTATGCATTCTACCTCTAAACTGTACCTCCCATCCTCTTTTATCATTTTTTCTGATTTTAATTTCAAAACAAGATCTCATTAAGTTGCCCAGGCTGGCCTTGAACTTGCAGTTGTCCTACTTAAGCCCCCTAGGTAGCTTGTATTACAGGCCTGTGCCGTTGGCCCAGCTTCTGTATTCTCGTATGTATAAGATTTTTATATCTGCTTATATAGCTGTGCGTTAATTGTTTTGGCTGTTGTTTGTTTGAGACAGGGTCTTGTTGTGTAACCAAACTAGACTGGAACTCAGGGTCTCCTTGCCTCAGACTTCTGAATGCTGGGATTACAGATGTTTACCACCATGCTGGCCACATACTTATTTTTCCTTGTGTGTGTATGTGTGTGTTTGTGTGTATGTGCATGTGTATCTGTGCACACATGCATGTGGAGATCAGAGGACCAAGTGCAAGAGTTAGCTCTCTTTCTTTTCACCGTGTGGCTTCTAGTGACTAAACTTAGGCCATCAAGCTTAGCAGCTAGTTACTTAGTACCTTACTAAACCCATTAACCATTTCAATGATCCCCAGAAACTATTTCAGTTTTTTGTTGTTGTTATTTCATTTTATGAATATGGGTATTTTCCTGCATGTATGTCTTGTGCACCAACTGTGTGCCTGGTGCCCGAGGCAGCCAGAAGAAAGTGTCGAATCCCCTGGGAGGAGTTCACCACCATGTGGGAATCGAACTTGGGTCCTCTGGAAGAGTAGCTGGTGTTCTTAACTACTGAGCTATCTCTCTGGGCCCCAACACCCCAGGTATTGTTTTTAAGGCAAACTTTTGTTATTAGTTATTTTTACATCACATTTAGTTGACGTTAATGATTATTTTGAAAAACCATGGGAAACACAGAGGTATGGACCTAAGTATGCCTCTTGGTTATCTTAAAATGCCAAACTGGAGTGTAACTGGAGGCCCTTGGTAGCTCCCCTGGTAGCCTTCCCTCCTTCCTTCCTCGGGGTTACCTCCTTCCTGAGTGAGGCAGGTCTTCACTGTTACGCATGTTTTTTCTGCTTTGTGCTGCATCTGGATATCTCCTAAGCGATATAAACGTTTGCTTTTGAATGCTGCACTCAAGCCTGGTGCTGTAGGAGCGCCCGGGCTTCCCAGATCTGAGCCTTTGCTGTTCCCATCAGCGCCACTCCCAGGCTTCACTTGTCAGCAGAGAGAAGTAAGTGGAGTCATTACTTCCAGACGCCGGAATGCTGCCTCTCTTGCATGTGTCTGCTCCAGATGTTATTCTTTACAGAGCTGTTCTATAGGCAGTCCTATAGTTAGGACAGTGTCATTTATTTAACCCACGGAGGGTTTCTAACTGGGGCTGCAGAGTTTTCTTCAGCTTTATAATATTAACCTGTACCCAGTGCTGAGTAAATTCAAACTTCCAATGCTTCCCACGTCCGTTATCCTCACCTTTCCTATCCGTAGGTCCTTCCTCTCTCACTTCCTCTTTCTCCCCTTCTCCCCCGCATTGCCCTTGTCATTTCCAAGTGTTCTATATGCTCTTTGTAGTTCTCATGAGTTCTGTGCATGTTCTGTGCCCCTCTTCATGTGACATAAGGGAGAAGTCTTTTAGTTATTAACATAGCCCAATGACCTCAGCTAATACATGGCCACTTGCTATCAGACTCATTAAATATTTGCTAAATGAAAGAGTTTTGAGGTCCAAACAGCTCTTGGGCATGATTTGCATTGCCAGAACTCCAGATTGCTCCTGTTGACAGGGGAACAGAAACTCACTAAAACAGCAGTAACCAATGAATGTTTACCTTGAGGGTATCACAAAAGAACACGTAAGGTAGTTGAAATTTGAGCAGCTCTGGAAACTGAGTGCTTCCTTCATTTTCTCCACGTGGCAGTTGATCTCTCTCACAGTGATGTTCCATCTCTCCACACCTCTTTGCAGTCCGCTGTCAGTTTCTCCTCTTCATGGTATTTGCTGCCTAAGAATGCACTTCATGCTCTTGTTAGGCACCTGGCCTCTCCGGTTGACCTTTCAACCTCCTCAGCTCCTGTCCTAGACCCAGGTAATTACCTCAAGTCGCTCAGCTGTGCTCTACTACTCAGTTACTTATTGAGAGAAGAAATTTGGTGGGTAGATTTGATTATTTATAAATCCGAGGGACAGTTTTGACTGGTGACCTCACCTGAATGTTAGAAGAGACTGTGCTTTGCAGATCCATCTTCTCCACCATCCAAGGACACCGTCAAACCCTTCTTGCACTGTTCTGTCTTTAGTTCTGAATTCTGTAAGTAAGTAAGCCCTAAGTAACGGTGTGGGTACCCTAACCCACAGCCAGATGCCTTATCATTGAGCTTGAAGTCTCTTGAGATTTCAAGCCCAGTCACTTCCAACCAGGGAGAAAATTTCCTCAAATAATGAACATGCAGGCTCTGGCAGTCAGGGCTGGTGAAGTGATAGTTTGAAATGGATTTAAGTCCTATTTTTTCTCAAGGTTTGCTATAGAGATATGGCTTCATAGTGTTTGTTTGTTTGTTTTGTTTTGTTTTAACCTTAAAACAGAGTTTTCGTTTCACTGTGCACATTTACACATATCAAACTTACATGTATCAGATGATGTGAGCTAAGTCTTTTAGCTGAGTTTTTGTGATATTGCTCTGATGTAAGGGATCAGGTAACTAAGAGGATGCTATGGATATAAATTTTATTATTTTTTGGTGCTTATATTTATATAATGTATTGTAATTTGATGAGACTTTAATGACTGGTTTCATTATTTCAAATTTTTATTATTGTGTTCATTTGAAATATTCCAGGGAAATTTTTTTGCAGAGCCTAAAAGCTCTATCAGGTGATGAAATATTTAGCTAGAAGGAGGAGGATAGTTATATATTCCATGTGGCATGGTTTATTAACTTACAGATGGATGACCCATGGGGTATGCTAACTCCAAGAGGAACATACAGAGGAACTGGTGGACTTCAGGGAGCAGCTGTAGCCATGCCCACATATTGCCTTATCAAGGACATTTCCCAAAGAAATCCTCCATGAGCACTCAGTCACCGAACCAACCTTTGAAAAGTACCTACTTATTTTACTTGACTTCATTTCTAAAAATAACAGACAACCCTCAAATACCTTCAGAATCCTAAGAACAGGATGAAGGTAATGACTGGAGACAATTTGGTATAGTTTATTTATGATGACTAATGTTCTAAGCAGAAAAGAGTTTTACTGAATAGTTAACTTGTAAAATTGTCATGTCAAAACCATGAAAGAATCATAAAAGAGAGGATTAAAAAAGGAGCTGATGAACAGCCAAAAAAAAAAAAAAATGCTAGCCATAGCAATATCCAAATTTGGAGAATTTTTAAGAAGCTGAGGAAGCATCTCCATTGAAGTTCACGCTGGAAGGTTCCATGGAGATGGGACTAAAGCCTTGGTGTGTACCAGAGTTCTACTAACTGCATGCCTCCATGTGCCTTGTTGAGAGATTTCTCTAGATGATTCTTACTTGGACTGAAGGCAAAAGTAAGAACAATACCCAATAGCGCCAAGGACTTTGGGACACTCTGGATTCAGGAAATGGCTCCAAGGCCTTCGGGATGCTCTGGATTCAGGATTTCTTTCTTCCCCCAGTTCATACACTGGAATCTAAGACCCAATACTCTGGCCTTAGGAGGGGGAAGCATCACGCTGAGAGGTGGATGTGGTCATGAGCACACAGTTTCTTCTGTGCTTTGACTTGCAAGGACATAGCAGGAAAATGGTATATATGAACTAGGAAGGTACCCTGTGCTGTGCTGACACCTGACCGGGGGCAGCTCACCTCTAGGAACCCTAGGAAAGCAACTTGTATTGTTTGTATGTGACTGTTCTGGTTTGCTTCCTATCTCTGTGATAAAAGACCAAGACCAAAATCAACTTGAAGAAAGGGTTGATTTCAGCTTGCATTTTTGTTGTCCATCATGAAGAGAAGTCAGAACAAGAACTCAAGGCAGGAGCTGAAACAGCAGTCATGGAGGAGTGTTGCTTACTGACTTGCTCTCCCTGGCATGTTCAACTTGTTTTCTTATACAATCCAGGAGCACCTGTCCAGGGGTGGCACTGGGCCACATCAATCAAGCAAATGCCCCACACAGCCTTGCCTACAGGGCCATCTGGATGAGGGCATTTTCTCAGTTGAGGTAATCTCTTCCCAGATGACCCTAGCTTGTGTTGAGTTGACAAACTTTGACTGGCACAGGGCCCAATCTGTGAAGTTTTGGCATAGCAGCCAGAACACATGAAGACATTGATGTGTTTGGATCAGAGCTGCCTTTGGATGCTAGGAAATGCCGTCTTATATAGGAAGCTCCAGCTTTCATGGCAGGCATTCAGCAAGCCAGATAGCTTGCTGCTGACTTCTTTCCTTTCCTTTTTCAGCAGTTACAGTATTTGATTCGGGACACTTTAAACACTGAGGCCATCAACTTGTTTCTAGTAAATAGAGAAGGGGTTTGTTATGATATGAAACTTTGAGGTTGTATTTGACCGGAGGTGTCCTAGAGTTAAGGTACTAGACACCAACAGCCTGCTAAGCATTAGGTGATTCTGATAGTAGTAGTCACAGTAGAACAGGCAGACCCCAAATGTCAACAAGTTTGACAGGTCTCTAACTTAATTGCTTTTTAATGTCAAATAGATTCCACTTTGGTTTCCTGGCCAGGCTCCTAAGGGCCTATTAAAACCCCATGAAGCTGAAAATATGAAATTTGATGTTTATAAAATGCGTAAACATAATAGCCCCTTTTCTGCCTTGCTGTGTGGTTAAAAACATTAAGAATAGAACATTCCAGTTTGGTATCTCAGGAACAAACAAGTAAATGGTAAGAAAAATCTGCTCTTACCTTTTTTTTTTTCAGAGTTGTGAAATTCATATACCCAACCTAAGGAGAAAAATCCTATATTGCTTCGTGGTTAGGCACGTACAGCACCATAGTTTTAGAGAAATTCAGGTCTGCTGGAGTGACCACAGGTCAGGTGTGTAAGCAGCAGTTGTTTGTTTATTTATTTATTTATTTTCTCCACATTTTAGCATGCCGGAAGGCTAAGGCGCAGGTCTTGCCAGATGCGATTTCTAGGGATGATCACATCCTCTCGTTATCGTCACGGACTCCCTCTCAGTCAGTGTGCTGTATGTGTCCTAATCTCTTAGGACACCAGTCACAAAGTAGAGCCAACTCTATGGCCTCATTGTATTTGAATTCCCTCTTTCAAAGAGTCATACCTCAAAATGTAGTCTCATTTTGAGGTACGTGGAAGGAGAGCTCTCGTGTACACATTTTGAATTGTATGATTCAGGTTCACTAGACTAGGAGCCTAGGCATGTCCAACACACATATTGCTCAAGGTAGCTATGAATTCAGCTCAATACAAAAAGGTTGGCTTCCTTAAAGTGTAATGGGATTTGTAATTCTTCTCTTTAAAAAAAACTGAATTGTGTGGTTCTTGAGGCTGAACATAGTATCATGTCCCAATGTCAAAAGGTAAGCAAAGGTATTTTTTTTTCAACTTGGAAGAAGGACTTCCTGATTGTGGGAGCGTGAGTATGCTTTTTGTGAGGGACCTGACCCAGCATGAAATGAATGACCTTGAATGACCTCTTGCAACTGGTCCCATTGGCCCGCTTGTCTGAGAGGCTGCTGAATGTCTGTCTTCAATACCTGACTACTTCTGAGTAGTGCACATTAATTTAACCCAGCTACTGTTACTTGATGAATATCTGTTTTCTATCTGTGATCTTTATAAAAAGTAAAAACACTTGGCCTACATTCAAATTATTTTGATGCTTCCATTGACATCAAGTCAGGATGACTAACTGGAAAAATACATTGAACCTAAGAATTCTTAAGAAGCCTATTTTCTGACTTACTCAAATCTCAAATGCTGTCACAATTGTATATGTTCATATTAATGTGACACATCATTAGGCATTTTCTAGTGTAGAACTTATTTATATGTACGGTTTTGTTTGTATCTATATAATCAAAATAATATATTTGGTTTATTGAAAAAAGTCATCCAATAACTTTATATTAATCTATTTTTGACACATGTAAGCACATATTTTAGAATGTCAGTGTGCAATTAGATATTCTTAGCACATGTCATTTGTGAAAAGCACTTTAAATCTAAGTACATTCAATTGAGCATAATTAAAATATCAAGATACATATTCTTCATATACATTTTGCCACTTAATTTTTTAAGTAGCTATAAGTATCTACCATGTGAATTCAAATTAAAGGAAGGTGATTAAATTATGGATATATTTAATGCTTTTAATTTAAAATGTAGCAGAAACTATACTGTGTTAAAAATATGTAGTGCTATGTTTCTGTGGACAGCAGACCGATGGCTTCAGCTGTATTTAAAGGAAGGCTGTTAGTGTTCGCAAGGCTGTTGACTGGAGACTTTTTTTTTTTTTTTTTAACCATCATAGTTGCTTTTGACAGGATTCCCCAGGTCCCAAGAATGAATGTTTGGGGACAGTGTCCCATTTAGTGAAGACAGTTTGCAGAAAGGCTAGTTATGTGCAGACAAATGAAAGAAAATGGATTATGGAGAAAAAGGAAGAGGAGGAGCTCCTAAAGATGTAGTGTATTTAGATGGCTGATACTGTCTACAGTCATGATAATGAGCCTGTTCAAGTAATTTGGAAGGCATATATGACAAGAAAACCTATCTGTCTGTACCCGGTTTACCTAAAGAACAGTGTCAGTTTAGAGAGGTTTATTGAAGGTCATTGTTCTTTGGACGTTTAGAGAAAACGGGCACTACATCAGGGTTAAGTTGACTTTCTGAATTTTTTTTTTTTTTTTTTTTTTTTGGAATTCTATTTGTTGGAAAGAACTAACTGTACTCTCACCCCCAACCATAATGTTCCCTGAGTATTCTGAGACATTAACAGTGAAGGGAGTCTTTTTGTAACATGGGAAGAGGAATTGGGGTTGCAAACTTGTGAGGAAGCAGATAGCAAGCTCATAAAAACATCTAGGCATTGACCAAAAGCAGCTGTGATAGAAGCCACATTTTAGGTTCTTTGCAGACTATCCATCTAGCCCATTTTAGTGAGAGGGGATATTAGAAGAAAAAAACTATAATTTTGCTTTGAGCCCCAAGAAATCATATCATGTGAAAAATTAGAGCATTTTGGAAATGATGATGCTTTGTGTGGAGAGAGCCGTACTCATTTGAGAAGCTTGGTGTGTGGGCTCCATGCTGACATAGTTGCAGCTTCTGCAGCCCATTTCCCTGTTTGGTGCTCCCAGGCCACAGGGTATAAAGGTGGATTGTGAGGATGATGGGAGGCAGACAAGAATTACAAGCACCCAAGCTGTTATACAGAGGTGTGAACTGTGGTGTATGCATATAGAGGGGAGGTGTCTGTTGTTCTGATCCTGAACTAATTTTGTATTTATGTAAAATCTATGGCAACCAGAGGGACCACTTTGCAAGCCTGTGTCAATAAAATAGAAATTGTCACTAGTTACACATTTCTCAGTGAGTCTAAAGCAGGCCTTGAAGACTCATGTTTTAATGATTAGGGTTGTAATTCCTACTTATTTGACTTCCTTATGATTTGTTGCCTTATCTACAAAGAAGAATGGGATACATTTGTTAAACCAACTCTATTCATTTCAAAACCATGTCTCCTCATATTTCTTTGGTCTATCTGAATCTTCTATTTATTTGCTTAACAAAAGCATCACCAAGTCATGGGAACTCTGGTCCAGATGATCAGATTGACCAAAGGACATAAGCAGGCATTCTACTCAAAGAAGAAAGAAAACTGAAAACCTATTTCAACGCTTAGCTTCTTTCATAGTAAATCAAATAAAGGTTCCGAGCTTTGGTTTGAAATTAGGCCATTCTGGCCTCTTCGCTCCTCTCTCATCTCCAGAAAGACAGGGATAACAGCACCTGTAAGGCAAGAATGGAGACAGACGCTGTCTCTGTGGGGTTCAGTGCTGTACCTGCTGCACTGCACGTGTTCCACAAATGCCAGACTCTGGCCTCTTGAGAGGAGGAATGAAGACAAAGGGCTGGTGAGGCATTGCCATTTCGTGGCTTTTTTCTGGTCGTACTAGGGACCATTCATTCTTGGTAAGAAAGTCTAGAAATGACTATCCTTCCAAGGGCCTAGGATGGAGGTTAGGGGTAGAGTGCCTGCCTAGTCTGCTCAAGGCCCACCATTAGCAACAAAGATGAAACACTACCCTTGTCTTGGTTGTTAGGGAACCTCTTCATTCCAGAAAGGGACCTACAGGACATCATGTACAGTTGGTGCTGTCAGAACTTTCTCTAGATGGTTTTAGCAGTGGTCACAGTGCGAGGTGGGGGTGCCGGGTGGGGTGGGGTGGGTAGGGAACAGCTTTCCTAGAGGAAAGGCCTGTACCTCTTGGTGCTAAGAAGGCCAGAGGGACTAGAGAGTTTGTACAATCAAAAACTAAAGAAATGAAGGAGATGTTAATAAAGAGGCAGTTAGCCAGGCCGTGTTGGTTCACGCCTTTAATCCCAGCACTCAGGAGGATCTGTGAGATCAAGACCTACTTGGTCTACATAGCTAGTCCCAGGATAGCCAGAGCTATGAGGAGGGATCCTGTCTCAAACAAAACAAGCCGAAAAGGCGGTTGGCTGTTCAAGTCCACTACAGGGCTGTATTGCTTCTACTGGGAAAGCCCTCATATCCAGCAAACCACAGTGTGACAAAGTAAATTAAATGCAATATCTTTCGATCCTTGCATTGTACTGTCGGTGTCTGGACCTCTTCTGGCATACAGGATCCCCAGCTAACTGTGTTCTAGATGAGATGAGACTCATGGGACTCAAAAGTTAATAGAAGCTGGAGATGATGCTAGAAAGATTGTTGAGCTGGATTCCTTCATTGTGGTTGATGGGACTGATGCTGATATATATCAAAAACTGGTCGCCTAGCTACCCTTGTTTACAGGAGAAAAGATCAGTAAACAGCAACTGACTGGGATGCTGGCACATTGTGCTGCTTTGTATGCCTTTCCACGGTCCCTCTGTCTTTGGGTCTTCTCATTTATTTGTCGTATGCTACACTTAAAACTTTTCTGACAGTCTAATTCATGAATGGGCACCAACAAAATTCTCCACATGACTTTATTAAGCCTGTCTTATTTTTTAACATCTCCAGGAAACTGAACTGAGATTTTGTTTAGGAAAACAGCTTTGAATGTTAAATTAATTTGGGGAAATTCTATTTTAATAATATTTGACTTGATTAAAAGAAAATGTGGTGTTTTGTTTTGTCTTTTATAACATCTGCATTTTAAAGTGTGTTATGGGCACACATACATTTATAACATTGAATCTTTTTAATAACAGTAGGTGGTTCCTTAGTCTTCGACTCCTCTATCTCTGTTAGAACAAACCACAAAACCTGTGATTTTCTTCATTTTGGTCCTGTGTATTTTACATAGCTATTTCCTCCTAATGATACTTATTTGCAAACAAAAGTTGAGAAGTAAACTCTTTTTGGATATACCAATTCTGTCTCTCTACTCTGAAGATATATAATATTTTTGAACATCAGGTTCTTGTCTTTTATAAATGCCATAGGATCCTTTTTGGCTAGCGTTCAGGGAAATGAAGCGGATCGTCAGATGTTTTTGTTAAGTATGGTAACTGTCTGGGTAAGAATCCACATGGTACCGAACTTACCTATCTATGTGTCATATGTACACAGAGTAGGCTCTTATGTGTACACACAGTAGGACCCTGTGACTCTAGGTCCCCTGCTGGCAGGTACAAATACAGCTCTCCATTGTGTTTAGATACTTGGCTGCCTGCTGTGGCTTGCAGGCTGTTTGTGTTGAGTTTAGCCAGAGAATTCACAAGTGCTTTCCTCTTTAATCATCAAGATCATCTCTGTGTAATTTCTTGTTGTAACTCCTTGTAGAGTCCCAGAATATTATTTTGCCATCAGCTCCAAGTGGGCTTGGCTTTGGCTATGTGTCACGACTTTAGCTGTTCTAAATGTAACTCAGACTGGCCGGAACTTACTTTCCAGGAAAGTCTTGAGATTTTCTTTTGATTCTTCTCTCATATACAATGCATCCTGATTGCAGTCTCCCATCCCTCCACTCTTCCCGCCCCCACCTCTCCTCCCCCAGATCCACTGCTCCACCATTTCCCTTCAGAAGAGAGCAGGCTTCCCAGTGACACCAACCAAACACAGCATAACAGATGCAGTAAGACAAGGCACAAACCCTCATATCAAGACTAGATGAGGCAACCCAGCAGGAGGAAAAGGGTCCCAAGAGCAGGCAAAAGAATCAGAGACACCCCCTCCACTTTCAGGAGCCCCACAAAACACCAAACTAACAACTGTAACATATGTGCAGAAAAGCTAGTGCAGATCCATGCAGGCTCCATGATTGCTGCTTCGGTCTCTGTGAGCCCCTGTGAGCCCTGTTTAGTTGGTTCTGTGGGTTATCTTCTCTTGGTGTCTTTGACCCCTCTGGCTTCTACAGTCCTTCCTCCCCCTCTTCTGTGGGGTTCCCTGAGCTCTGCCTAATATTTGGCTGTGGGTCTCTGCACTTGCTCCTATCAACTGCTGGAGGAAGCCTCACTGATGTCAATTGGGCTAGACACTGATCTATGAGTATAGCAGAATATCATGAGCAATCATTTCATTAACTTCTTTTGGTTAGTCGTGTTTGGTTCTACCCTAGGTCTCTGGACCATCCAGCTTCTGATTACTGGCCATCCAGGCAGTGTTGGGCTGGC
>CABHPP010141481.1:0-52813 GCA_902168425.1 Peromyscus attwateri | reverse complement strand
GTTTTTTGAGACAGGGTTTCTCCGTGTAGCTTTGGAGCCTGTCCTGGAACTCGTAGACCAGGCTGGCCTCGAATTTACAGAGATCTACTTGCCTCTGCCTCCGGAGTGCTGGGATTAAAGGCGCGCACCAGCAGCAGCACCACCACCACCACTGCCCAGCCATTAGTAATTACTTAACTGCTGGGAGTTGATAAAGGAGAAGCATTTGATGCCCTGCAGGGTTTAAGAGACTATTGGTGCAAATAGTGATGATGTGCAGTGTGAACACACACACAGAAATAACAGTCAAGATAGACATGGGTGGGAAGGGGAAATCTACCTGAAGGATTACTGCACTCAAAAGTTATTTCTCAGGCTGGGCGGCGCACACCTTTAATCCCAGCGTTTGGGAGGAAGAGCTACGTGGATCTCTGTGAGTTCGAGGCCACCCTGGTCTACAGAGTGAGATCCAGGGAAGGCACCAAAACAACACAGAGAAACCCTGTCTTGAAATAAACAAAAAAAGTTATTTCTCAGATATTAAGGAAACTGGAATTTGAAAAAGAGACAGAGTTTTCATTTTATCTTCATTTAATTTGAATGAGTAAAGTGCTTCCAAAGTGGGGAATGAGGTCAATTTATATATTTAGGAAGTCTACCAAGTTTTGTTTTGTTTTATTTTACACTAAAGCCACATAATTTTCTACCCCCAAAGCAAAAGTAAATATGAACTGTATTTCAAAAGAACTAAGAGCTTTTAAAATGTTAAACATACCCTTATAAATGTGGCAGTATAAGCCACAGATAAGTAGGAAGTAATTACATATTACGTATAGGATAAAGGACATACCCAGAAAATATAAAGAATGTTTCCAATTCAATATGCAGAAGATAAATGGCCAGCATTTATAACTGGCAAAATATTTCAATAAATACTTCACTAAAATAGATATAAGAAAGGCCAATAAGCACATGAAAATGCTCAATAACATACATCATGAAAAAATGCAAATTAAGGCTATGAGATGTTGTCTTAGTTTGGGGTACTATTGCTATTATAAAACACCATGACCAAAAGCAATCTGGGGAGGAAAGGGTTTACTTGGCTTATGCTTCCAAGTCATAGTTCATCACGGAAAGTAATCAAGACTCACACTGGGCAGGAACCTGGAGGTAGGAGCTGATGCAGAGGTCATGGAGGGGTGCTGCTTACTGGCTTGTTACTCATGACTTGCTCAGCCTGCTTTCTTATAGAACCCAGGACCACCAGCCCAGGGATGGCACCATTCACCATGGGCTGAGCCCTTCCCCATCAACCATTAATTAATAAAATACAGGCTTACCTACAGCCCAATTTTATGGAGGCGTTTTCTCAATTAGGATTCCCTATTCTCAGATAACCATAGCCTGTGTTAAATTTGCATAAAATTAGCCAGCACAACTGACCCCTTGTCAACGTGACACTCTATACTTTTAAGATATAAATTTTTTTTTGTTGTTCATCACCAAGATATTAATATTACAAATATAAAACATATTTCAAACTTAAAATTCCCAGTCTTTACCAACTCAAACATTTTAAAAGTTCAATCTGTAAAAATCCAATCTTTTTTTTTTTTTTTTTTAAAAAAAAAAAGTCAACTATGGACTCCAGTAAAATAAGTTAAATACTTTCTTCAAGAACCAGGGGATACTCATAATTTGAACAAAGAAAAACCACACCCCAACAGTGTAAATAATTTAGTGTCCAATATCTGGAGTTCACTCACAATTTTCTGGGCTCTCCAAGGGGCTTGGGTCACTTCTCCAGCTCCACCCTCTGTAACACACACACACACACACACACACACACACACACACCCTCTTGTCTTCTAGGCTCCAGCTGGCTCTGCTTCACAGCTGCTGCTGTTCTTGGTGATCTTCCCATGGTACTGACATCTCCAAAATGCTGGGGTCTTCTGCTGCGACTGGGCTGCACTTCCACCAGGAGCCTCTCCTGACCCCTCTTCATGGTGCAGAGCCTCAACTTTTCCCCATGACTTCTTCAGTCCTGCGGTTTCCATTACTAAACTGGCTGCTCTTCACCAATGGCCTCTCCTGGTGCCAAGTCTAAGCTGCTTTCCATGACCCCTTCATACCTTCAAAAGCAGTACCAACTGCGAGACTCTTACCCATGACCAAATTTGGCTGCCAGCACAAGGTACAACCTTGGCTGCCTCTGGAACACAGCTTCTGTGTGCTGACCCTGAAGAAACGCTTCCCAGAAGACTTCACCTCCATGGTGCTGACCTCTTATTAATCACAGCTGATTCTTCAGCTCCAGCTAACTAGGATCCACTGTGTCAGTAAAACAAAGATTTTACTTTTGATCTCTTATTAATCACAGTTGATTCTTCAGCCTCAGCTGACCAGAACCACAGAATCTTGATTCAAAATAACAAACGGCCCTAATAGTGTCTTTAAACTTCCCTTGAAACTTCCCAAGCCAGGTCTCCATCCTCTGCATTGCTCTCACCATTCTTGTCTTCCAAGCTCCTCCAGAGCAACCCACTGAGCTCTCAACACTCAATGTCTTCTCTAGCCCCAAGTTCCAAAGTTCTTCCACAATCCTCCCAAAAACATGTCAAATTCTATCAAAGTCAGATCCATCATAGCAATACTCCTCTATCTGAGTACAGCAATCTCTGTCTTAGTTAGGATCACTATTGCTATGATAAAACACCATGACCAAAAGCAATTTGAGGAGGAAAGGGTTTACCTGGCTTATGCTTCCAAGTCTATAATCCATCACAAGGAAGTAAGGACAAGAACCCAACACAGAGGGATCACAGAGGCAGGAGATGATTCAGAGGACCTGGTGAGGTCCTGCTCACTGGCTTGCTCCCCATGCCTTGCTCAGCCTGCTTTCTTATAGGACCCAGGACCACCAGCCCAAGGGTGGCCCCACTCACAGTGGTCTGGATCCTCCTGCATCAATCACTAATTATGAAAATGCCCTACAGGCCTGCCCACAGCTCAATCTTATGGGGCATTTCCTCAATTGGGATTCCCTCTGATGACTCTAGCTTGTGTCAAGTTGACATAAAATTAGCAAGCATTGATGTATGTCATTGTTAGGATCATAATAAACACAGACAGTAACCAGTGTTGTCAAGAGTGTAGAAAACCATGGAAGAATGCAGAGAAATTAGCATTACCATATATTGTGGGTAGAGATGTAAAGTGGTGCAGCTACTTTAGAAAAGAGTTCATTAAACTTTAGAAAAAGTTTATTAAACTATAAAACAGACTTATATAATACCTTAGTCTACTCCAGATTCTAACCAGGAGAGTTTTTAAAAACAAACAAACAAACATGTGTCCTAGATAGCTTTGTCAAATTGACACAGCCTGGAGTCACTCGAGAAGGGAGTCTTAATTGAGAGATTGTCCACTGAGTTCGGCCTGTAGCATGTCTGCAGGGGTAATAGTCTTAGTTGTTAATCAAAGTCATAGAACCCAACCCACCATTACTTGAGCAGGTTGTCTTGTATTGTTTCTGCTCTTTTTTGGGGGCCCACCACCCAGCTTTCAAATAAACACACACAGAGGCTTATTCTTACTTTGAATGCCCGGCCTTAAATTGGCTTAGTTTCTTACCAGCTTTCCTTACTTATCCCGTCTTCCTTTTGCCTCTGGGCTTTTCCTGTTTTCTTACTTCTGTAAATCTTACTCTTACTCCATGGCTGGCTGTGTAGCTGGGTGGCTGGCTCCTACGGTCCCCCCCTCCTTCTCTGGCTGCTAACTCTCTCCTCCCAGTTTTCTCCTTCTATGTATTCTCTCTGCCTGCCAGCCCCGCCTATTCTTTCTCCTGCCTTGCTATTGGCTGTTCAGCTCTTTATTCGCCCATCAGGTGTTTTAGACAGGCACAGTAACACAGCTTCACAGAGTTAAACAAATGCACCATAAACAAAACTAACACACCTTAAAATAATATTCTACTACAGCAGCCCTGTGCTACATAAGAAAGCTAAATATGAGCCTGAGAGCCGGAGAACGACCCTGAAAGCAGCATTCCTCCACGATTTCTAGTTGAATTCTTTCTCTGACTTCCCCCAATATTGGACTATGACCTGGAAGTAGAAGCCAATAAACCCTTCTCTCCCCTAAGTTTCTGTTGGTCAGAGTCCTTTATCCCAGCATCAGGAAGGAAATTAGAATGCCACTCACAGACACGTCATTCAAGTATTCATTAGAGCATCATTCATAATAACCCCAAACTAGAAGCAGCCCAAATGTCCAGCTATATCAGATGGATAACTAAAATGTTACGTGCCAATGTAATTGTGATTGTCAATATGAAGAAATAAAGCACTGGAACACCCTGCAACAGGAATAAGTCTTACAAACATCATACTACTGCAAGAATACCAGACTGAAAACTGTAGTGTTCAGCATCACTTATATAGAGTATCTAGGAGAGTGATCTATAGGAATAGAAGATACATTTGTGGTTTCCAGGGACAAGAGTATGAATGAAGAAAGAATGCACAGGGCACATAGAGGGGATCTTTGGGGTTAGTAGAAATTACGTTGCAGTGAAGTCTGCACAGCTGAATTTATTAAGCTTTAATCGTGCACTCAAAATGAGTATGACACATAAACTTTATCCCAGTAAATGTGCTTATAAACAAATAATTTGATAATATTACTAGATGTGTACAATCAGTGAGAAACTTTCATTTTCCAGGGATGCCAGGTGAGGTATTTGAGGGGAACAAATTATATTCCTGAACATCAGACAAAGATGAGCAGAAGAGGCAAATACAAGCGTTAAGCATATGAAAACTAAGACTGTACCCAAGATTTCAGACTTCTGACTTGGAGTTCCTACACACTAAACCCATATAGTTCTGTGTGCTTAAACTGTGGGTGGTGACTGAAAGGGTCTCTGTAAGTATCAGGCAGGGAGGGAAGTGAACTGCAAAGAGGTGACAATGAAAACCTGGTTCAGAATGACTTTGTCAACCTGGATCAAGACTTCGGGGTGTCTGATCCCAGGTGGTTTATTCCCAACAAATTAAAACATAGTGTAATTTGGAAAAAAGTTTCCTGTAACACAATCCCCGGTGCATAAGGAAGCATAATTACATCAAAACTTGACTCAGGGTACATGTCATTTCTTCCAAGAAGATGGGTTTTAGACATAGGCTACCTGTACTAGCTTCAGGGCCGAGGTAAGGGTCTGGCCTGGTCTTTGTCATACAGACAGCTTAGAGGTCACTTTGGCTATTAGCCACCTCTGGTCCCTGGTTATGGGAGCTTGGGTGAACCCTGACTGTGATCATTACTATCCACCTCTGGTCCTGGTTGCAGGACTTTGATATGGTCTTACTCAACAGCCGATGCAGATCACCAGGCTATTAATCACTTCTAATTCCCAGCTCTCTGGGTAGAAGAAAAGACAATCCTGTGTGTTTAACATTCCTGGTTTCTCTGGAGAACTGTGACCACAATGAGGTTCATGCTATGCTCCCAACATCTCCTCCCTTCTAATGTTTTAAAGAAAAAAATAGTGGCTATAATAGAGGCCAAGGTTGAGTGGATAGACTCCACAGCTAGTCTAGTTAATAGAGGGAAGCCTAGGAGAATTATAGGACTAGCTAGCAGAGAACCGAGGAAAGGGGAAAGCCATCTTAACCAGGACGGCCATTCAAAGGGCACTTGAGAAAGTTTGTCTGTCCCTTTCTGTAAATCATTAATGTGATCATCATTCGTATGGGGAAAATCCAACAGGTCAAACAACACACGCCAGGAAACTACTGACAATCAAGATAATGCTTGAGCAACCAACAGTCTGTAGCAGCTCTCCTCTGTAAAACTATGCTTGTCAATTCCCCCTTCTCTAGATTGACTTCTGCTAATAGTTTTGCTAATCACACGGGCCACGTTTGAGACCTTTCTGTATCCCAGTGACTATTCCTGGGATAGGCAATGACAGAGCCGGAGCGGCTGCAACAGTTACAACAGGGGCCAAACGCAAAGAAGCATCACAGTTCTCAGGAAGCGCTCTCTTAATTCGGCTGATTGACGGATTGCAAAGATTTACTGAGCAAAATGGGCGTAATACAGCCTGTTTCGCATAAGTCTTTATAATCCGCAGGAAGGGCAGTATAAGTAACATTTCACACACACACACAAACACACACAAAGGTCTATTGTAGATGTAACCAACCGCCTTATTAAATAAGAAACACAGAGCCAATGTAAAGGTGAAAGCCCAAGAGGTCAGAGCTAGGAGCCTTACCCACTTTCTGCCAGCTAGACTCTCTCGCCAAGAGACCTCTCCGAAAAGGGAGTTTCTTCCTGTGCGGTTGTCTTATAAAGAGTTCTGGTTCTTCCTTCTCATTGGTTGCAAACCCAACTACGTGACTACCTTGTCACTGCCTCTCTGTACAGACCTCCCAAATCTTCTATGGTTGGTATTGAAATTAAGGGCATGTGTCTCCAATGCTGGCTGTATCCTTGAACACACAGAGATCTACTTAGTTCTGCTTACCAAGTGCTGGGATTAAAGGCGTGCACCACCACCGCCATGGCTTTCTCTATGGCTTGCTAATAGCTCTGACCCCTAGGCAACTTTATTTATTAACATACAAATAAAATCACATTTCAGTACAAATAGAATACCACTATAGTCTATTTCAAAGGCAGTTGTTTACCAGAGGGAGAGTGTGAACAGGAGTGGAATTTCAATAAAGAGGGATGGGGGGGGGTATACGTACATTCAAAGCATAAACAATGTGATAGCAAAACACCATTGACAAGGATATCAGGGGGATCCCTATAGAATATAGATATTATATATTATCCCATTATTTGTGCATAGTACCTATGAGTGATTCCTATGCCAGATAAATCTCTTTTCAAGAGCCTGGGAATAGAAGGGCATCTTCTGAGACATAGATTGCTCCTGTAGACTGCCATGATCCAAATGAAGCCAGAAGTGGCTGTGAACTGCCCAATATGGGTTCTGGGAACTGAACTTGTGTGCTCTAGAAGAGCAAGAGGTGTTCTTAACTACTGAGCAGCAATCTATCTTTAATGATTCTATTTGCATCTTTTACTTTTGCTGTGTGACCACAAGTACTTTCAGAGTAAAACCCTAAGACAGACAAGTCCACATCCCCAAGAGATGCTCAGTGAATGTCCATGGAATAAAAGGCTGAAGGAATTTAGCAATTTTTAAGAACAAAAACTTAGCACTTGGCAAAGCTAGGTCAGTCAGAAATTTTATTATTTAAATATAGTTTCTTTAATCTCACCAAACATTTGAGATGTAATAGAATTTAAAGATAATTGTGGTGATATTTTATTTGTGCTGAAATGTGATGATATTTTATTTGTATGTTAATAAATAAAATTTGCCTGGAGATCAGAGGACATAGCCAGCCATAAACAAAAGTCAGGTGGTGGTAGCACACGCCCTTAATCTGATCATATGGCAGGCAGAGTCTCTGTGTGTTCAAGTACACAGCCAAACATGGTGACACACGCCTTTAGTTCCAGTACCAACCATAGAGACCTGGAGGTCTGTACAGACAGGCAGTGACAAGGAAGTGAGGTGGCTGGGCTAAGAGCCAATGAGAAGGCAGAACAGCAAGGCAATAAAGGTGCAGGTTAGACAGGAAGAAGCGCTCTCTCTCTCTCTCTCTCTCTCTCTCTCTCTCTCTCTCTCTCTCTCTCTCTCAGCTATGGTGGCATGGTGAGCTAAGGTTAGCTGGTGGCTATTCCTATTTCTCTGATCTCTATGGCTTTTACCCCTGTATTTGGCTCTGTGTTTCTTATTTAATAAGACTGTTTAGAAATTCGTCTACAGATGACTTCATCATAACAGTTATTTATTTCTCAAAAAGAGAAAGAGTAAAAAAAAATGAACAGAATAAGGCAGTGAATGAGCTAGAAAAGAAAAAAGAAGTAGAATTAGAGACTACTGTCTGTGTGCCATCTAATACACTCTGTGGTGGTGATGGGGTGAGTCCCCTGGCAAAGAAGAATTATACATGAACACATTTAACACACTGAAATACAACCAGGATGTTCTCTTGGTGCCTGGTAGCCATCTGCAAGTGGCATTGGGTAAGAAGCTGGGGGCTGGGTTTCAAGTACTGACTCCATGGCTGTACCTGTTGATCATGTTGATGGCAGTCAAGCCTGCTTCCTTGCAGCTGAGAGGGAGGCTGCTTGGCAATACCTTTGGATCCCTGGCTAAGGAGGCAGCAACTTAACAGTGGTGTTTCAGAAAACATGTGGCCCTTTGCATTTCACTGTATCTTAGGCTATGAGAAAGCTGCTGGGCTTGTCTCCTCCAGGACACCTCTTACAATTCATCTGCCCCACTTCTTTCCCCTTTAGGGCTCAAAGCTCTCTCTCACAGAATCCCCATGCCTTGAATAATAAGTGGAAAAACCAGCTACTCTGCTGTTGAATTTTGTATGTCCCAAGTAAACATCCTTAATCAAATCTCTGACATTTGGGATGCCTGGAAGGGAAGAAGCCATGGAAAAGGTCATGTCTGGTGCTTAGCTGTAGTTTTGAGAAAGGAAATCTAGTCTTAAAGTTTGATAGAGTCAAAGCATGGAAGAGTGATTCGAAGGTTGTTCCTGAGAACAGAGGAGACAACAGAGTGCTGACCCAGCACATGCCACACTGTGAGCGCCCATGCCCAGCAGGTTGGCCATGGTCTGCCATTTCAACTACACTGGGAAGAGCTCTGCAGAAAATAAAATTAAAATTCAGAAATTTGAAGTTATACACTCAAATGATAAAGCTAGCATATTATGGGGCAGGGATTTGAACGTGGGTCTTTCTAAGGGCAAATATCCTGCCCATTGTATGGCATTCTAGCGACAAAAACACTTTCTTAAAGAAGACAAGCAGAAGGATGCTATGGTATTTTGAATAAGAATGGCCCATGTAGGCTCATATACTTGAATGCTTAGTCACCAGGGAGGTGTGGTCTTGTTTGAGGAAGTGTGTCACCAGAGGCGGGATGGCGGGATTCAAACCCTCACACCAGACCCACTGTGTCTCTCTGTCTGCTGCCTACAGACCAGGACGTATCTGCTCTAGTGCCGTGTGGGCCACCGTGCTCCCCACCATGATGACAACAAACTAACCCTCTGAAACTGTAAGCCAGCCCCCAGTTAAATGTTTTCTTTCATAAGAGTTTCCTTGGTCATGGTGTCTTTTCATAGCAATAGAGCAGTGTCTAAGACAGATGCCCCCAGTCAGGAAGGACGTATTTTAAAGATGAAGAGGCTGGGACTCTCAACATATGCTTCCAATTGCCATCCAGTGTGGCTTCTCCCTTCAGAACCCCCAGCATCCTTTCCTTCATGGCCAGTACTCTTAGGACAACATTGTCATACAATTGATACCTGAGTGAATTCTTTCCTGCTAGCTCCCCTGACCTTCTGGTCAAAAAAGAAAGACTATTTCTTGTGACCATAAGGAACACTGCATAAGTACATATCTTCAATTTCCATGCAGTCATGTCCTGGGATGGTTGCCTGACAGAGCTCTCTACAGGTATTGCCAATTCTAAAGCTTCGTAGACACGCTGTCTCAGGCAAGCTATTTTGTACTTTTTTTTTTTCTTTTCTCACTGAGACAGGCTTTCTCTGTAGCTTTGGAGCCTGTCCTGGACTAGCTCTGTAGACCAGCCTAGCCTCGAACTCACAGAGATCCACCTGCCTCTGCCTCCCGAGTTCTGGGATTACAGGGGTGCGCCACCACCACCTGGTGCCATTTTGTACTTTTAAAACTTTAGTTTTCTCTCCTTTGTTTTTCAGGAGGAATCACAAGTGCCCATTCCTAGGACAAAGACCAAGGACAAATGAAACAGAACCAGTGAAATGTCTAATGTGTAACAAGAGTTTAAGACACAGCCACTCTTCTTGTTGGGCCTACCATAAAATTATAAGTACACTGAGGATGCTAACAATGGTCTGGGATTCCTCTATGAGCCTGATAAAGGCTTTCCATGATAAGCAAGGAGCAGGGAAAGCTGTCAATGAGTTTTTTACTGACTTATCGAAAATTTTACATGGATAACAGTAGCAGTGTGCTAGCCCATTGGACACAATGTGTTCACTCGGCTTTGGGCTCTGACGGAGTTTTTAAACATAAAATGGGAGGCACTGTGTCTAAATATTTTAATCAGCTGAAAAAAAATGACTTAAAACTGCCTGCAGAATCGTATTCCCTAACAGCTTTGGATCTCAAATTTGTTCTCATTCAAGAGGTCAAAGGTGCATTAATATGCCAAAGAGACTGTGGAATGGTGGGGAGGGAGAAGGGGCGAGGAGTAATATCACAAAGCCTCTTTTTTCTTTTCTTTTCCTTTCTTTCTTGTTTTGTTGTTGTTTGTTGTTTGTTTTCAAGACAGGGTCTCATGTAGCACGCACTGGCTTTGAACTTCTGATCCTTCTATGTCTACCTCCCAAGTGCTAAAATTATAGGCTTACACTTCTGAGCCCAGTTTAGCAGTGCTGGGAATCACACTCAGGGTGTTGTGTATGCTGGACAAGCACCTCTTAAACTGAGCTACACCTCTAGTCCCTCAGATAGATTTTATGGCGCTAAGATCAATGACCTCTCTGGGCCAACATTCTGAATGAAGCTTCTGACGCTCCAGGATTATACAAGGCTTATTACGAGGACTATAAATTGGGGGCAGAATAAGAATGATAGCAAGTCCAGGAGGAATCCAGTGGAATCAAAGAAAAAGTTGATCTGGGGTATGTTCATAGAGTAGTATGAGTTACTTTTAAGTAACTCATCACCTTTGGGTCACCCAGAACTAATATGACAATGGCATTGATATGATCTTGATGTTGCATTTCTCTAGCCATTCTGTGAGATTGGACAGTCACCATCAAACACTTTTATTCAATCATCTAAAGTCAGCCTGTTTAACCGTCATAATTCTCAGCTTCCCCCAGCCTGAAACAGACACATCAGAAAGCAGTATTGGGGAAGTATTTGTTATGTTGATGGCATTTAGTCAACACAGTGCAGGCAGGTCTGTTTCTCAGTTGCTCTGAGAAACTAGAAGTGTGATAGCACAGAAGTGGACCTCCCAGGACACCAGGCATTAGACAATTATAGTATCACACCATAGGTCTGATGCGAATAGGACATCAAGAATACCAAAACCACCAGAACTGAGGAAGAACCTGTTTCCAGATGGTAGGAGTAGCTGAGGAGTCCCGACGGTAGTAGGAGTATAGGGAGAAGAGTGGTCCTAATCTCCATTCCGCAGAGCTCAAGGAGGCTGAAAACTGAAGGAAATCTGGACTTTGGGAGGATAGTCTAGAGTGGGATTGCTGCTCCCCATTGTTTGGAGAAATCTAATCATATACAATAAAGCTCAGAGTAGTAGCTAAGAAGAAAGGAGTGTACCTTCTCTAGGAAAGAGAGGACTAAAACAAGATTAACTATACACATGAACCCACGATAGTCTGAGTATATGTTTACAACTAAGTAAGTGATCCCCACCCTGGAGACAGCCCTGTCCCATGGACAGAGTTCTAGATTTAGACTACTTGTGTGACAGAGATCAGTTAAGAGTCTATAGCTCATCACTAAAATAGTAAGATACTTCCCAGAGTCGAGAGAGAGAGAGAGAGAGAGAGAGAGAGAGAGAGAGAGAGAGAGAGAGTCACTGACTCCATATGAGCAGTGACATCTGTAATGGGACTATTGACCACGACTATCAGATTATAAGTCCTTGCCTTTAGATAGTGGAGTGAGCTGGGATAAGAAGTCTTTGTTCAAATATATTCCTCTTTTACACAGATGACTTAAAGCCCCAGAATTTTAGCATGGGCAGAGCCTTATGTCTATGTTTTTAAAATTTATAAATTCTATTCCCATTTCATCATGATTTCAAAATGAGCTCTATTAGCCTAAATAAAAAGGCTTCTTCCATATATTGTAGTGCAAATATAAAGACTTTGTAATTAGGTAGAAGTCTTAGCTCTGTGGTTTCCTAGATGGGTACTGAAGCTGTATTTTATATAAGTAAAATCACTAAGGATTGAAGGTAGAGAAATTACATTATAACATAAATCAAGGAAATAGTAATACTTTTACATTATTTATAAGAATCAAGAAAACTAGTATTCATGGTATCTTCACTGGATTCAACAACAGAATGTATCTTGACATAATCACAATTACAAGATAATTGATGCAATAACAGTTGAAATACCAAAATCCTAAACCAGATTTTAGCAAATTGAATTGAGCTTTGTCAATAAGAATTATATGTCAATCACCTGGGATTTAGACAAAATCTACAAGATTGGTTTAACATTTGAAAAATCAACATAATCTGCTACATCAATAAGCCAAAATATCAGTAATGCTTTACCATCATAATAGATATTTTTTAAACTGACAAAATTCACCACCCATTTCATATTTTTAAAAAATGGTTGGCAAATTATACCTCTACAGAAGTTAGAGAAATAACAGAAAAATCAAAACAAACACAGTAAAATAAAAAAATGTTGATAAGAGAGATTGATAAAAGATAAAAACAGAGCTGGGCAGTGGTGGCACACACCTTTAATCCCAGCACTCAGGAGGCAAAGGCAGGCAGATCTTTATGAGTCCGAGGCCAGCCTGGTCTACAGAGGGAATTCCAGGATAGTCAGGGCTATACAGAGAAACCCTGTCTTGGAAAAAAAAAAGAAAAGAAAGAAAAATACAGAATAAACTAACTGTCATTACCATGGTAATTTTGATGCCATCATATCATAGTCTGCTCAGGAAGACCTTTAAATTTCAAGAAAAAAGATAGTAACTATAGTTAGATACAGATAAATTTCAAAGTTTAGAAGAAGCTGATAAAGTCCCTGAAAAAAAAAAAAAACACAGACAACCATATGCATAGAAGAAGAAATGGAAAATCTTGATGATGTGTATCTATTTAAAAATTAAAATCAGGCCACCAAAATTTCCCTTGGCTACCCACCATAAACACATGGTCAGATCTCATTGCCGAAAACACCACACAGAACATAGACCGATCAATTTCAAACCGACCTGGAAGCCTCCTCTCTGCTGGCTGGCTTGCACGGTGCTCATAGGTGCTATGCAGGCTGCAGGGAGGGCAAAGGCATCACATCAACAGTCTTGCCCAGTGATGGACCTTGAACACTACAAGACGGACCGGCCAGACAAGATGTGCCAATGGATGCAATCGTGGTATAACTGTTATGGGATAACCAATCACTTTCTGATTGGATTTGGGGCCTTCTTGACAGAAGGAAATTTCACACTGCAAGCCTGCTCAAAAGCCTGTAACTGGGGAAGTCCTAGGATAGAGCCTGTTGTTGTGTTAAATTTTGCCCAAAGAGTGGTCATGTCATCAAATCTCCCTCTGAATATTTATGTTTATACCAGTAGACCTGAGCTGCTCTCAACTTTGGTCAGATTAGCTTCCTTTTGCAGTGGAGAGATATGTAACTGTGCTTAGGCATTAAAAAATGCTTCGAATGCCCTAGATGGGACCTATGCATTAATACTCCATCACCAAGGCTCTGGGAACATTGTTGAAGAGGAGACGCAGAGGCTGCAAGAGCTGGAGGGTGGGGAGAAGCACTGTGAAATGCTGCCGGGCATGGCATGGCATGGCTATTGTGTTTGTGAACGCACAGCTGCTCTGGCTACCTGCCAGCTCAAAGACCTCCACCACTGTTGGCAGAGAGGATCTTGAGGCTCATCCCTTACTGAGGAGCTAGTGACAATAGATATTTGCTGAGAGAGTGACAATCACTCTTTTATAAGGATGTAGCCACTGATAGGCTTTCCATGCCTTAGTGGGTGGCCCACCCCTGTGCCCTTATGCATCACTAACTGGACATAGTAGATTATCAAAAAAAAAAAAAAATGAAACCATGGAGTTGGGATGTGGGAGTGTTTGGGGGGTTATCAATGAAGTTAGAAGGGGAAATGAGGCGTATGGTATGATCTCATTTTATTGTATGCATGAATAAAATTCTCAAAAAGGAAAATGGATACAGGCTACATATACCCTCCACCAAGAAAAACCTAGAAAGGGAATAGACATAAAAATAGCACACAAATCTACAAAACTCCTAGACAGTAACAGAAAACTCTAGAATACCTTAAATATGGCAATGACATTTTTTAGATGAAACATCACAGGCCTGATCCATGAAGAAAGTAGCATGATGAAGAACTGTTGCCTCGACCTGTCCTTAGTGCATGAATGGGCTTTTTGGAACCTAACGCCTATGCTGAGACACTTTGCTCAGCCTTGGTGCAGGGAGGAGGGGATTGGATCTGCCTCAACTGAATGTACCAGACTCTGCTGAATTCCCAGGGGAGACCTTGCCTTGGAGGAGGTAGGAATGGGGGGAGGGTTAGGGGGGAAGGCTGGGGGTGGGAGGAGGGAGGACAGGGGAATCTGTAGTTGATATGTAAAACAAATAGAAACTCTCTTAATAGAAAGAAAAAAAACTGTTGCCTAGAATATAAGAAAGAATTATTCAATCCCATAAATAAGAAAATAAACAACTCAGTCTTTAAACATGGAAAAGATCTGATCAAGGAATATACGGATACCAACTAATGATATGAAAAGTCCTCTACATTATCAGGTACATTGAACAATGGAGGGAATACCCCCATACACCAGTTGAAATTGTTCGAACTCCAAAAAAATCGATACCAGAAAATGTTGGTGAGGCCATAAGCAACAGAGACTGTAATTCCTTGCTGGTGCACATGCAAAAATGGTACAATTGCCTTGGAAGATATCTTGTTTTTTCTTGCCAGAGTGAATGTACCACTACCATACAGCCCAGTGATTGCACTCCATGGCATTCAGCCAAATCAAAGCCCATTTTCACAGAAACACTTGTATGTGGGCATTTATTATGTCTTTGTTCACAGATGCAAGGCATGGTCTATCTTGTAGATAAGTGGATAAACAAACTGTGGCAAATTCAGGTTATGTGTCGTTATTTAATATTTAAAAACAAATTAGCTTAGAGGAGTCTCAAATGCATACTGCTAAGTGAATAAAGCAATCGGGAAAGGCTGCATGCTGGATAATTCCAATCTCATGGCATCCTAAACGAGGTAAAAATTCTGAAAGTGAGACCATTCCTAAGAGGGACTAGATGGAAAAGAGGGGTCAATAAGTAGAGAACAGAGGATTTTGCAGGCACTAAAACTATTCTATCTGGTATCATTATGCTGGGTGCCTATCATTTTACAACTGGCTCCCCAGCAGAATGCTCGTTTCTTAGCCGTGAACTCTACTGTAAAGAAGGGACTTGGAATGAAAATGGAGCCAACTCAGGCTCAGCCTTGGCAACAGTGTATTTGGTAGTCTGGTACAGGATGATGCTAGTAGAGGACCATGGGCATGTGTGGTGAGGCACTCTAGAGAGAGGTACAGGAGAGCCAGGTCTGAATCCAATCTGCTGAAGTTTACTGATACTTTGTTTATTCTGATAAATTTTGCTAATAAGCTAAAGCTGCCCTAAAACATGAAGCAAATTTAAATTTTTCATTCAAATTGCATTAAATGTAACTTAATAAACAATGGTGTATAGCATTAGTACCCTTATAATCTTAACTGTAACTTGTGCTTAACACTAAAGTGTAGTAATAGATGGGTCTTTTGGCTTACTGTTCTACATCCTTACTCAATATCAACACTAAGACACCCCAAATCATCCCAACCCACTACATAACCACACACTCCAGGAACTATAAGGAAAACATGGTCTATGTGAAATCAAGTTGAAAATCGGGCTGTATGTGTCATAACAATGAACTTTCCAGCCATGATCTTGTGATCATGAAGATTCCTGGAACTCCCAAATTGCCGAGGAATGAGACCATGCACAATAACAGAATGTTCAATCTAAATCACAACCAAAATAAGCACCAAAGCTGATATTGCAGCAATATAATGAGTTGCTGATCAATCATTTTTAAGCTCTTTTGTGGTCTAATTTGAAAAAGAATAGCCACAAATGGCTTGGACATTGAAAGTGATATTGTCATGTTTGGGGGACTCTAGAGGGAAAGAAAACACACCTTCCAAATACTGAGAGATGAGTCATCTGTCCAGTCTCTAATATGTGGTAATTAGCTTCACCCTTCCTAACTTTCCCTTGTCTGAACCTTCTCATCTGGCAATGGCAGATGTACAGTCTAGCTCAGTGGTTTAAGTCACACTCTGTAGTCAGACACGTGGAGGCTCCAAGTCTTTAGGTAAACTGTTTATATTTTCTGAAACTCAGTCTCTTTGTCTTATAAAATAAAGCAGTATTACCAACCTTACCTGATGGTTTTGAGAATCAGAGAAATTACATTAAATAGTGTTTAGTAAATGTATCATAAAGAAGAGCTATTATACTTAGTGTTAACTTCACAGACTCTCAATCAAAAAATACACTCCTATAGTATTTAATCTATTTATCTATATGTCTGTCTCTCTGTCCATTTACTTGCTCATTCAGCTCAACAAACACTGAATAGCTTTAATCATCATAACTTCAAACGATAAATAGCCACAGTGTACCATCCAGTATGCCAAGAACAATAAGAGATATGGATTAAATGTCTACCTTGCTATAAAGCATTTGTGCAAGTTTAATCAATACTAAGATGTGGGCACAAACAATAAAAATACAAAACACGCAAGGGTGCTGAGGGACACAGGCTGCACTGGTTAAAATGTTGAGGTGCTGAAAGCAAAGAGAAGCCTCATCCATAGAAGAATCAGAAATAGCTCTTGAGAGGAGGTGATGTTTAAGTTAACATTTACAAAGGGAGGGGGAGGGTGTACCCTTAGAGATGAAGGGACAAGGACTCCTTGGGCAATCTGCTGCCTTCCCTTTGCACTAGACCCCTTCACCACAAGATCTTAGATCATGGACTTAAGAGCCACCCTCCTCTCACCTTACCAAGAAGAACCTGAAACCCGGAAGAGGAATTAGCTCCAGTTCACAAGTTTGGATGGTGGCAAATCCAAGCTGAAAATTCTGAGAGCCTGATTCCCCATTCCAGAATTCATCAGTTTTATGAGCACTCACTGAACAGCAAGTGCCTGCTTAATGCCCTGTTTAGATATTCATTTTCCACATGTCTAGTTAGAGGAGCTGAATTACAACAGGACCTGACCACTGATAACTTTGTTTGCATTTGGCATAAACACTAATCCATAAATGATGCATAGCTCTGGTCTAAGTTGAAGCACGTTACCCAGCTCGCACAAATTACATCATTGCTCCTTGTCACTGCTCTAGTATTGATCCTGATATTGAGCTTAATTCTGCACCGATCTATATTCCTTATGAGTGTTCTTTATTTCTTTCCACTAATATGTATTGTGTCCCTCTTATACTAATAGAAACAGACACCTAGAAGGTACTCAACTGTACATTTTATTTAGGGCATATAGTTGGAGGGTTGGATCTCTTTTGTCAATAACACCCAACAGAGAACTGTAGCCCTCAAATAAAACAAAAGCATTAAAATTCAGGGCTGGGGATGATTGAAAACGATGGAGCAACCAGCCAACGGCCAAGGTAGCCTGGCAAATTAAGAACAGTATAATGTGACTTTAGATAATAAAAGCTGGAAGAAGTTCAGATCCAAGAGACAAGGAGAGAGAAGTAGGAAGAAGTACATATGCAAAAATAAGTGGAGAAAAAGAAATTTCTTGTTTCCCAATTTTTCTATCCGTCCTTTTTCCTGTTGTAATGAAAGCTATACTCGTAATTATTGTGTATTAAGAGACAGAGCCTGGTTGTAAATCTTTGATTCCATTCTTCCGGCTCTCCCCATCAAAGGCCCACACTGGGTTCAAATCCAAGTTTTAACTGAATTTGGTAATGAAACAGAACAGCTGGCCTCATGGTCTGCCTTGTGCTCAGGCCTGACTGTTTAATGAAGAGTTCATTTATACATAGTTTGGATGAGATCGTCAGAATTCTCTGCATCAGGTATTAAACCAAGTCTAAGCTAATGATAATGTTCTCTCTACTTCTGTTCTCCCTGCTACGGCCCCATGTGCCTCCCTCAGGGTTCACAAGGATCAGGAGATTGGATTCATGCACAAGGGTATTCCTGGGCTGGGTCATTACTGAATCAAAGCACTCAAAGATCTGTCCGTTTATTTTCTAATGCTAGAGAGACCTGGATTTAAATTGCAGCTCTGTTAATTCCAAGAAACTAATTTGGGTGTTTTCCTCATCTTTGAAAAGCAGATTATAGGAAAAACAAAGTAGCAGAAGACAAATGAGTGAACAAAAGTGGATCTAGTTGATAAACTGTCAAGAGCTGTACATGCTGTGTATTAGAAATGACGGTGACTTCAAGGGCAAAGGGAAACATTTTAAGCAAATGATCTCAAAGAGCTCAGCACCACTCAAGCGATGCTTCACTGGGACAGAGTGGAAAGGGCCTCTTCAAGGTCAGCGCACAGAAGCCCCACAGCTGCAGTCCAAGGGGGTGGGGCTACATCTGGAGCTGGTAGCAGAAACTGGCAGTGTAAGCATCCTCCAGGTGGTACTCGTTTTAAAGGCATGAAAGATGCAAGATTTAGAGATGGGGTCATGGAAAGAAGCCGAGGCCGGGCGCTGTGTGGCAGGGTTTGGAGAGACCTTGCAAACCACTGGATAGGACAATTACTCAAGGAATAGCCTGACTTATATCATTTGAGAATATTTTAGTTGATCAGCCCACCATTTGCATAAAAAAGTGCTCAGCTCTCAGAGTGAAAAGTCCTACCTTCAGGGTGCTGACCACACAGCCCATATTTGACTTGAAAGACTTCTACTGGGTAGAATTATTTTCTTTATATTCTTTTAATTTTTGCTCATGAGATTATTCAAATTAATTTAAAGTTTTAAAAAACATACAGCCTTAATTCTTAGTTCCTCTCCTGGGTTCTTTTATTGTTGGGGTGTCGGGAGAGACACAATCTCTCATATCTCAGGCCTCAAACTCATAGCTGTAGCAGAAGATGACCTTGAACGCCTGATCCTCCTCTGTCTTTATCTCTCTGATGCTTGAGTTTTGCTTGTATGACACCATACTCCATTGACATGGTGTTAGGGATTGAACTTATGGCCTTGTACATGCTAGGCAAGTTCTCTACCAACTGAGCTACAACCCCAAGACACTTCATTGATTAAAAAGAGCAAAAACTATCAGTTCTGTGCATTGTCTTAAGTTCTGAAATTTAAATAATTTAGGTAGAAATCAATAAGAACGTGGCATTTCATACAGAACACATGAGCACTGTTTTATCTTCTTCAAAGTTCTGGCACATCTGTTGACCCACTCTATACATAGCGAACCCGTCTTGTATTTCATTAGTGATATATGGAAGAAAGCCTGCCGTAGACTTCTAACCAGGAGTTAGAAAAGCAGTGTCAGGTGTGCATTAAATACTCAGTCTTCCAGCTACTGCAAGCATCCGTAAGCAGGCTTTGCTTTCCTCGGCTAAATATCCCTCTTTCACATTTGATACCAGACAAGGCAGGAGAAAAAACAAAAAACTAATCCATAAATATTTGATCTTATTGCAATCCAGAAAAGTTTTTAAAAATATATCACAAAGAAGAAAGGGAAGGTTATTTATTTCTAGCATGCACCCCCCAAACCCCAGCCCTCAGTTTCTCCATCAGAAATGATAGAGATTAAACCTCTGGGGTCTCTTCTCTGAAAACTGTCTTAAGAATTCTCACTGCATCACACCCTCCAAGCAGGGATCTGTTTTTCTTTCTTCTACTCCCAAACAGATGAAGAGAGGAGAGCACTAAAGGGCAGTGGGGGGGGTCAGGAAAGGTATTGCCATGGATACAGTGTGAGACTTCAATCAGAAACCCTGACGTCTTGATACAATCCTTGCCTGGACCATATGACAGCAAGTATCTCTTAGAGAATGCTGTACTGTTTCTGTGTGGAAGTCTGCCCTGGCGCTGCTCCGTAATTCTCCCAGTGGCTTTCAGAGGCAAGTGTCATTGGCTTCATTTTACAAGTGAGGAAATCAGAGCTCGGAAATTCTAGGTAACTTGTTCCTGAAGGCAGAGCAACAGACCTAGACCTGTGGGGTCGGAGTCTTCTTCGGAATGACTTGATTTGTCCGTCTCAATTTCTCTGCCGTAGACTGTTTTGTATCACTGTAACTGAACATATGACACTGAATGATTTATAAAGAAAAGAGGGTTATTGGGTTCGTGGTTCTGGCAGTCGGAAAATCCAAACAGTACAATACTGACCTCATGGCAGAGAACCAGAAGTGAAAGTTGGCACGTGGAAAGAGAATGAAGTAAGAGAGCTCCATGAGAGGGCTGACAATTCATTTTCTCGGGAATGAACTCCAAGATTAGAGCCATGCCTGGAATAAGGTATTCGTCTCTTTCTAAGGTGCTATGCTCCTGACCCAATGACCTTCCACTAGGCTCCACCCCTTAAATATCTTCTGCCTTTCAATTCTCTGATACTGAGGACCAGGCTCTCGGTATATGGCCCTTCTTATGGGGAAAAAAAAAAACCAAACTAGTACTCTCCCTATAGAGTGGGCTTGTGTGGTTATCAGAAAAAAAAAATAAAAAAATAAAAAAAAGAAGAGTTAAATCAGGAAAAATTGGGAATGACTTTGAACAAACATCTTATGTACCCAAAGAGAAATAATTACGTCCCATTAAAGAAAAGTAAGCCCACACACTGTTAAGCAAGTTCTCTAAGGCCCTTATGAGTTCTGTGATTTAAAACAAAATTCACCACTTAGAGATTCAGGCACAGTGCTAGGCAGGAGCTGCTGGAAGCCTCTTCTGCACCCATCTGGCCAATTCTCTAGCACTCACTTTGTGGTCCACAAAGTGGCAGAAGTGGCAGAGTCTGATGACCCTCTGGAGTTAATCTGGTCTCTGAATTCACAGCCCCATTCATTCTGCTAACAAGCTTCTTAGTTCACAAAGCCCCAGAAGGTGCACATTTCCATCTATTCCAGAAAGACAAAGAGAGGAGATCTCAAGCCAGGAGTGAAGACAAATCCTGACCCGGGTACAAAGAAGTGTCTGCACAGCTGGACACTCTCCTACATTTGGAAGAAATCTGGAAACATTAAGCCACTGTACATGTTATGGTTTGGCCTTGTGTGCTGAGGGCCATGCAATCACCTACTGTGAGCACCTGTTCATTAGTAGAGTACTTTATGGTTGACATTGGTTTTTCCATATATTCTGTTATTTACTCATTATAAAATATCCCCCACGCAGGAGGCTATATTGGCTGTTTCCTTTATGCTGTGATAAAATACTGAGCTAAAGCATTTCAGAGAAGGAAATATTTTAGCTCGAGGTTTTAAGGGATAATGGCAGGAAGAGCAGGGGCCATGAGTGAGTCCATACAACAGGGGGCAGCTGCTTACATTGCTGGAGTAGTCAGGAAGCAGAAAGAAAAACTAGATCAGAAATGGTGTGGGGCTATAATCTCCAAGACACGCCTCTCGGTGACCCACTTCTTCCTAGAATCCATCTCCTAAAAACTCCACTCTCTCCCAAAACAGTACCCACCAGCAAAGGACCAAGGGTTCAAACACAGAAGCCTGGAGGCAAGAGTGGGGTCATTTCACAATCAAACCATAAAAGAGATGCTACCCCCTTTTCATTTAGGTGAGTAAAATCATAGTGAATGAACTTCTCTGGTTCTCATTGGTTGATTATTGAGGCAACTTAGGACCTCGGTCTTTCCACTCCATACATCACTTTATTATCCCCCAAAGTCAGCAGCAATTCTTCTGTAAAGTTCATGACGATGCCATCTTTCTATCAGAGTAGCAGCATTGCATGAGGCATTCCCAAGTCTCCTTGTGTTTCCTGCATCTCCAAGCTCAAACTTTTTCTTTTTTCTTTTCTTTCTTTCTTTTTTCTTTTTCTTTTTTTGTTTATACTTTTGGTTTTTTTCGAGACAGGGTTTCTCAGTGTAGCTTTGCGCCTTTCCCGGAACTCACTTGGTAGCCCAGGCTGGCCTCGAACTCACAGAGATCTGCCTGCCTCTGCCTCCCGAGTGCTGGGATTAAAGGCGTGCGCCACCACCGCCCGGCTCAAACTTTTTCTTATGAGTCTTGACGACATGAAGACCATCATCTAGATCTTCCACTATCTCTACCTCCCCTGTAACTTTAATGTTGCCATCCTTACCTTGTCTAGCTACTTCTTGGCTTCCTTTACTTGTCAAGGAAATAAATAGAGATCTCATATAGTTTTCCAGCTTGGGGCTATCTGTCACTCACCACTGAGTATGTGACTAACAGATACAACAACCTCACAGGGTGTTTATAAAGAAAATAGTCAACGAGAACAGGTGTCATATGTAGGCAGAATCTATTTCCCCATAATCTGAGGTCCTGTGTTTCTATTCATAGGTGTTTATAAGCTAATAGGTGGTGTTTTATGCAGCCTTGCTGTTGCTTGTAAAAGGCATAGCTTTTGTTTGGCTATTCTCTGTGCTGTGTGTGCCACATGCATGCCTGCCTGCAACAGAGCATCTTTGTGAATTTAAAGGGTATTGTGAAAAGGCCATGTAAAATGGAAGAGCCTTTATAAATGCAAAGACTTATGACACAGGTGCTATTTTAGGATCCTGCAAATCAAGCCAAAGAAAATAAGAATAAACAAAATATCATGTTCTCCATGTGGTCTGGAAAGTGGAAAATCATTATTGTGACTGCAGGGATTAATGCCGTGTGTCTAGTCTCTGTAATTGGACTGATTATATTTCAAATGCAAATGTGTAATCTAATGCAACCAGACAGTCATTTGAGACTAATTATTCTGTCTTCTTAATGCAGCACAGAGGAGCAGGTCTGTGATTCAAAGTATCATAAGCCAAGGAAAGAGCCCTCTGGTAACTACTGAAGGCTTTCAAGTAGTGAGGGATAGGAGGAGGGAACAGACATTTTTAAAAATACTATATTGCATGCAAAGAAAGTATATATGGATGCCCAAGTATTAGGATATGAATTTTAACAGGACTTCAGGATTTAAAGGTATATTTCATTTAGTCCTGCACTCAAGGAAAACAAAATACTATGGAGATCAGTGCCCCAAATAACCAGATATTGAATGATTTCTATTGCCCTGAGGATATAGAAAAATAAGAAAATTAGAAAAAGTATTCACTTTATAAGGAAAAAGAAATCTTTGCAGAGAATTATTTGAATTATGTTTCCATGCTGACTAACATTTCCCTGGTACACAGAATAGGATATTCCAGGGAAAGAAAACACCATGCAACATTTGGGCTAGAGAGAAGATGGGACTAGGGATTTGAAAAGGTTTTGGGCATTTGAGGGAACAGCAAGTTCTTAGCTATTTTCTGCATGCTACCCAGCTATCCATCTTATGGTAAAAGCTGTTTGTTTGGTTAGGCCAAGCCCCGGGATTCTGTAGAGTATATGGCTTTCCACCTACTGTTTTTTCATACTGGTGGAGGGAAGCAAGAAAGTACAGATGCTTATGTTGCTTCATTTCCTTCCCTGACCCTCTGGTGGAGAAAGGGGGTTGATCAGGAGGCCTTGAAATGCCCACAAAGCTGAATTTACATTATGTCTTCAGAAGGTTTTGATTATTACCTTTAATTCCCATCCTAAGTGTTTACCTACATGTAGACTCCAGTAGAACTAAATTGCAGCATCCCTAAAGAAATAAAGGGAAAACAATGCTTTCAGAAACAGGTAGCTTTCCAGTGAGCAAAGCATAACTTTTATTTTAGACTTTCAGTAGAACTCTTTTCTAAGTCATTGCCTGTATGTATTAAAAAATGATGCTCACTTATACGCTATGATAAATTTAAAGACAGAAGGAAGAGAATGGATGAAATCACCAAAGGCACTCTAAGAAGAATGAGCAATCTAATAACTAGCCCAGAGAATCCCTCATTTTTGACATCAATGACTTCCCCCAACTTTCCTCAGTTCACTCTATACTTTAGACACATTATCAATCTTTAATCTTCAAGTTTAAGAACTTACATTTTAACTGTTAGTCTATTGGGAATGTCCAGTGTCAAGTGTTGATTAAAAAAAAGAAGGGCTCTTTTAGCATATTAAAATAGGATGTAAAGGGAAGAAATGTCATTCTTCTAAGTCCTTACCCATGTGATGTGTGCACATAAAAAATGGTAAGCTAAAAAAGAGTTCTAGAAAGCATTATGGTATACAGCTAAGAGTGCTCTAATCTCTATGGGACCACCTCCACATCTACTTTTCAATGTGTGTATATATTTTATGTCCTCTTGTCTAGGGTTTCACTTCTGTAGTTTCAGTTACCAACTATGGTCTAAAAATACAGTTTATTAGGGTACAATTAGAAAGTTTAAGACAGGTTCACATAGGTTTTATTATAGTAAGTGTTCTAATTTTAGTTGTTAATATGTGCCAAATTTTTAAGATTATACAAGCTTTATGATAAGTATGTATGTGTGTATAGTATATTATAGAATTTGGTACTATTCATAGTTACAGGCATCTATGGAATGTCTTGTAAATTAGCACATAAGGCAGTGATTCTCAATCTTGCTAATGCTGTAACCCCTTAATACAGTTCCTCATGTTGTAGTACCCTAACCATAAAATTATTTACATTGCTACTTTGTGACTAATTTTTCTATTGTTATGAATCATAATGTAAATATTTGATATGCATATTGTCTTAGGCAATCCCTGTGAAAGGGTTATTAGACAACTCTCCTCCCACAAGGGGTCACAACTCACAGGTTGAGAACTATTGATTTAAGGCTTATTGGGATTTACTACATATATATAAATAGATGATAGATAGATAGATAGATAGATAGATAGATAGATAGAAAGAAAGAAGACAGACAGTAAGTCATTCAGACAACCCCCCCCCCCCCCCCCCCGACACACACACAAATTTTCTAGTTTTCTAGTTTTACATACCGGGAACATCATTCTAAATCCTAATGGAGCTAGAACTTGCTGTTTTTATATAGACTCTTTTATGATTCAACAAAAATAGAAATACCAAATTGAACTTTATAATTATTGCAAGTCTCTGCCCTGAAGGAAGCATACTCTGGACATGGTACTGGAGGAAGAGAGCCCCAGACAGAGTGAGGAGATCTCCCTGGACCAAGGAGACAGAGACTAAAGTCCACAGAAGATGAGGCAGCTGGAAATTTCACGGAGAGTTCTAGTTGGCAATATGCTGTGGGGGACGACTCCAGAAGTACTACTAGGGTGTCCAGAAGTACTACTAGGATGTCCTTGAGTCTTCTCAGTAGATGCCTTTTCTTCCACAGGACTGAACAGTTCAACGCCAAGGAAAACATAGACGAACATCTCTAAGGTGAACAATCTTCAATTACGTACTAACACAGAACAGTCAATTTTTAATCAAGCAGGAAAAAAGTTCCTCATCAGATGCCTGGGAAATTCATAACAGACTCATGAGATCTCAATATGTTTTTTTTAAAGCTCTATTTCCCCAACATAAATGCAGAAAATGCAATCAAGACTTGTATTAAAGTTTCAAAAAAAAAAAAGTCTTAGCAAATAAATAGTCTTCTACCAAGATCAAAGCCTGGTGCTATTTGTGGGAACCAAAGAAGGCCTATGACTCAATAACACGACTTTGCCTTATCCAAAATGAATTTTAAGTCATAGATCACATGGTAAAGTCAAGAATAATAACATAACCAGGAAAAAAAAAACAGTCCATAAACTGGGATTTGAGGACATAGGGAAAATGATCAAAATAAAAAAAGAAATACAAGGGGTTATTTTTAAACCAAAATAGGACTTATAGAGTAGAAAAGCAAAAGCCTATAAAATTAACATACTTTGAGCCCCCAAGAGTGATCACACTTCGACATGAACCCAGCCCAGGCCCCACTGCTTGTATGCTGTTTACAACTTCAGTTTTTGTTGTTATTGTTGTTTTGTTTTGTTTGTAACATTAACTTTCTATTTTAACTTTCTAACATGTAAGAAAGTTAAATAAAATCACAAACAATGAGGAAAAGTACTACAAATCCACAGATAAAGTGTAGTTATAGGTTACAGTGATTCCTAAGACCCTTTCAAGGTTTGTAACTAGTTGAAATGTTTTTAAAAATCAAATATCGGATTATCATCTACTAAGTCCTCTAGTCTGAAGAAAATTTCATTTGGGCATTTAAATATTATCTAATAAAAGAGTACAATATTGAATGAGAAACTGAAAGAAAAAAACTAAACAAGATTATCAAGAATGGGTCAATACAGTGGAAAATATCAATGAAAATTAAACATAATCATAGAAAATATCAGAATACAATGCACAGGAGGAAAATGCAAAGAAAAGAAGACTCACTGGTTTGTGAATAGGTGCCAAGTGACCTTTCACACATTAAAACGAAGTGTCAGGAAAGGGCTCAGAAAAGAAAATCATTTAAGCAAATAATTGCTACAAATTTTCCAAAAATCATAGCTAGATACAAGAAGCTCAACAAATCACCCCCAAAAAACCACCAACAAATATCATAATCAAATGAATGAAATCCGGGAAGCAAAAGAAATATTTAAAGCAGTTAAAGACTTTTTAAAGACATTTTATACAGAAAACAAAAACAAAGATAATAAACTACAGACTATTCATGCGAACATATGAAAAACAGGAGGCAATGGATAGACATCTTTGAAGTGCTTTAATATGTTATAAAACTCACCTTACATAGCAAGTTCCAGGCTAGCCAGGGCTATATAGTGAGACCCTTTCTAAAATAAACAGGAAATAAAACAAAACAAAAATGTAAAACTCAGTCTACATTATGCTTCAGACACAGGATTAGTCTCTAATCTACCTGTTTCAGGAACTTGCATTTTAACTGGTAGTCTACTGAAAATGCCCAATGTAAAATGCTGACTAAAAAGCAAAGGCTCTCCACAGCACTTGTAAGGGACAGGAAATCAAGGAGGGAAATATTAGGACTTTTCCCCTAGGGCTTAAAAAAACAAGCCTATACTTTCGTTTACAGTGAAATTCTCATTCAAAAATTAAGACAAAATAAAGACTTTTTCAAGCAAGAAAATTTTGAGATCTGTCTGCAGAAAACCTGCCCTCCTCCCCAAAAATATTGACATAAATTTTTGGTTACAGAAAAAAAAATGGTATCATTGAGTATATTAAAAAGGGATGAAAGTGATTGGGGTGCATTGTATGAAATTCCCAAAAAATCAATCAAAATATTATATTGGGAAAAAAGGGATAGAAATGTGTGAAGGATATATAAGAATATAAATTAAACGTTTAATTTATTAAGAGGCAATGTATAGTAAAAGAAAAATTACAATGATGTATTTTGAGATATATAGCACACAGAAATATGATGTGTAAAAACAAAACACAAGGGGTAGAATGAGAAAATGAAAATATGTTGTCAATTTCTTTAATTTGAATGGGAGTTATATGATATTGCACAAAGGTAGACTACTGTAAATACAACACACATTTGAAACTCTAGAGCCACCATTGAAAGAATGAAACAAAATGTATAAATACTGTACCAAACCTGACCATAGAATGAAATATTAAAAACCTGTGAGAACATATTACCAAAATCTGGCAAAGTGTTTTAAGAAAAATATAATACAGTAGCTCGGCAACTTTTAAATATATTAGTAAATAAAATCTAGAAACATATAAAGAGAGTTACACAACCTGACCCATTTTTCCAGGGGACAAAAAGTTGGATTAGAATTTAAAACTTGGCAATGTAATCTCCCATAGTCACAAAATAAAAGAGGAAAGGCCCATGCTTGCCTATGAGAGTGCAAAAAATATGTCGCCATCCTTTACCACCCACTCATGATTATTAAAAACACTTTTAACAGACTAGAAATTGAAAGTGACTCCTGCAAGAGAATAAATGGCATCCACAAAAGCCAGCAGCCAACATCATGGTTATTTTTCTTTTTTTAGATCTTTAAATTACTTTTTAATAACACATATAAAGTAATGAGTTTCATTATGGCATTTTCATACAGACTTTATCTAACATCATAGTTAATGGTGAGAGGCTAAACATTCTAAGACTAAATAAAAAATCATTAATATTCAGTGTCAAAACTTGAACTTAGAATTCTCCTTGAAGACGTTAGTCAATGCATTAATTCAAGAGAAAAAGATTAAATCTCCATTAACATATAAACAACATATGTCCACATATTGACATGTGTCTATATCTGGAAAATCCTAAGAAATCCATGGGTAAAGGGCTACTAAAACTTATCAATGTATTTAGACAGATAACAAAAAAATCAATGGCTCTATATATAAATAACATTTAAAAATATGTACCTATCATATATGTTAGGTATCATACTAAACAAAGAGTGGCTTATAGAATTTTTTTTGTATAACAAAAATTAATCATTTAACAAGGAAAGATTTTTTTGTTTTCTTTCTTTCTTTCTTTCTTTCTTTCTTTCTTTCTTTCTTTCTTTTTTTTTTTTTTGGGAGGGGGTTTTCTCTGTGTAGCTTTATGCCTTTCCTGGATCTCGCTCTGTAGACCAGGCTGGCCTTGAGCTCACAAAGATCCGCTTGGCTCTGCCTCCCGAGTGCTGGGATTAAAGGCATGCACCAAGGAAAGATATTTTTAATGTAAGTCAATACTGAAAGGTCATGTGCACATGGATTTTTAAAGTAAATCAAAAGAATCATTAACTGGGAAAACAAAAGCTTTAAAATGAAAGAAGAAATACATATTAATAATCTTGGTTGTAATTTATCAGAAAAATATATTTTTAAGCTTTTGGGTACCTAATAATATCATCTCAAAAATCTATAAACCATGGGCTGGAGAGGTGGCTCAGAGGTTAAGAGCACTGGCTGTTCTTCCAGAGGTCCTGAGTTCAATTCCCAGCAACCACAAGGTGGCTCACAACCATCTATAATGAGATCTGGTGCCCTCTTCTGGCATGTAGACAGAATACTGTATGTGTAACAAATAAATAAATCTTTGTATAAAAAAAAAGATATTTAAAAAAAAATCTATAAACCAATACTGATAGACGTGTAAATTCAGCATCATCTTGGAATAATTTGAATGAATAACTACAAAATACAATGAATAGTAAAAATCCCTTTTGTTTTAGGTTTTTAAAAACATAAAGGGTTAGAGAAAACTTTAACCAAGTATATATAAGTTGTCAAAAATAACCCCATGAAACATATATCGGGGTTCGGAAGATGGCATGTTGAAAATATCCCTCCAATTCCACTCTTAGTCTATTTTCAGTAAGATCTCAAGAAACGTTTATTAGTTTTCAAAGAATTCTGAAATGAACAGTGAAGTACAAAACCCAAATCCAGAAGAAGCACTACCTGGTTTCAAAATGCTGAAGCCACAATAATCAGAAGTCTGTATCCGCGGTATGAAAAGCCAAAAACACCAAAGACTGTGGATACAGCCTCATGCCCACATGCACACCGCACAGCTGTCCCAGGGCAGACAGCCACCCTCAAAGGTGAACCAAGCAAAATCATTCTACGCTTATCTCTCTGCTGTTGCATGGCAACCTGACACTGACTTTCTGACCTTGCCTGCTCAACAGCATGCTTGCTCAGGTTAGCTTTTCCTCGGTCGCCCCCTTTCTCAGCTACTAGAAGGTTTATGGTCAAGTCCGGCTCTGGTTATTTATTCATAACTCTAAGCTGACTGATGACATTATTGGCTTCTTCAGTGGTACTTTCCACTGATGTCCACTACAAAAGGAAGAGAAGTCGATACTGACTGGGCTTCGGGCAACAAAAAAATGGAGTTGAATTCTAGAGTTGAAATCTGCATGGCCATGTCACCAAGAGAATGTGGAAAATACCAGAGACCTAAAATTGTATATATTGCCCAGTGAAAGTGAAGACGCAAGAGACGGGAAGATCAGTTCTGTTTTGTATTTCTGGGTGACAGTTGTTTTTCATGTTTGTGTCGACTGAAAAGACACTGTGTGTTCTGTTCTAACAGCAACGCTCCCTTTAGGGACAGAAGTTTAGAGTTGCCATCCATAGAATGAAGCGGGCTTTCCCATCTCCACCAACATGTACCAAACACATGGAAAGTATGAAGGAAGACAAGCTGGCACATTCCTCCTGGCCCTCCAAAGGCTAGGAAAGGGTAAAGGATCTCTGCTGTTTCTTTAACGGCTGTGATTTCCAAGTCAAATATCATATTGGAGGAATGCAGGACAAACTGATGGGAGTTATAAAGACAAATATTGACTCACTTTTAAAAGTGTCTAGCTTGAAGCTGCCTAGCAATGAGATGGAGATGCAGCCTTTGTGCGTGCTCACCTTGGCCCAGACTAACTTCCTTCATGGCGATCCAGGTCCAGACCACAGGTCACTTTTTAATGTTAGTTTGCAATTCTTGCCATCAAACTTGAAGATTATATACTTTTATGTATTTCTTGGAGAAAGATGGGAATAACAAACACAAAACACTGCTCATGATTAAATGATTGTAACTCCCTTCGCCTCTCTGATCTATGCTGTGGGATGGTCTTTCTGTATGCTGTGAGTATGAGTTGCTACCATTGGTTAATACAGAAGCTGCTCTGGCCTATGGCAAGGCTGAATAGAGCCAGGTGGGGAATCCAAGCAAAGATACAGGGAGGAGAAAGGTGGAGTCAGGGGAGATGCCAGCTTACTGCCCAAGAGCAACATGCCAGCAGACAAGTAACACCATGGCCATGCGGCAAAATATATATTAATAGAAATGGGTTAATTTAAGATGAACGAGCTAGCTAGCAAGAAGCCTGCGCCATAGATCAAACAGTTTGTAATTAATATTAAGCCTCTGACTGGTTATTCAGGTACCAGAGGGTGGGAGAGATTTATCCATCTACAATGTTGGAAAGCTGAGTGGGGTAGATGCCAACCCGCTGCCCAAAGAGCAACATGCCAACAGACCAGTAATGCCACAGCCAGGTGGCAATACATAGATTAATAGAAATGGATTAATTTGAGATGAAAGAGCTAGCTAGCAAGAAGTTTGAGCCATAGACCAAACAGTTTATAATCAATATAAGCTGCTATATATTTATTTGGGACCTAGTGGCTGAGGGTCACAGGAAAACTTCTGGCTACCGATCTATACATTTCATAGCATCTTTTACCACATTGGACTTGTCAGTTTCCCTTAGCGAATGAGAAGCCAGCCTCCTCCTCATTCTTCAGCTCTCATGATATGCACAACACAGAAAACAACCAGTTTAGTTTGCTTTTTAAATAAGCCCAGGAGATGGTAAGATGGTTCAGTGAGTAAAGGTGCTGCCTCCAAGCCTGATGACCTGAGTTCAATCCCCAGGACCCACATGGTAGCACAAAGTGCTTCTTCAAACATGTTTTCAGAGAAAAATGAACCATGGATATTATTTCTTAATTTTTAAATTACATTTTGTTTCTTTTAACAGGAAGGGGTGTGTGAGCATGACAGCGCTCCTGTGAGTGTGTGGTAGTCAGAAGTCAGGTTTTAGGAGTCACTTCTCTCCTACTATGTGGATCCTGGGGCGCAATCTCTGGTCACCAGGACTGGCAGCAGGTACCGTACCCACAGAGTCATCTGGCTTACTCGATTTTCTTTCTTGTGACCCTGAGAGGATGGCATTTTCCTGAGAAGTGACAAGCCCAAGTTCTTTCTATTCTGATCTTGGAATTTTTTTTTAAAAAATTCATCCTGTGAATGGTTTCAATCACACTTCTTGCAGAAGACACTTGATAGGAGAGAATAGCCACAAGGACATGGTTGTTTTGTTTTGTTTTGTTTTGTTTTTTGTTTGTTGTTTGTTTGTTTTTCAAGACAAGGTTTACCTGTATAACAGCCCTGGCTGTCCTGGATTGCTTTGTATATCAGGTTGGCCTTGAACTCAGAGATCCATCTGCCTCCCGAGTCCTGGGATTAAAGGCATGCACCACCATACCCCACTTTTTTTTTTTTTTAAGATTAAGAAGACATTGTAAAAAAGTCAGTTGTTCCCCCCTGGGAATAGTAACTTAAGATCAACAATGTCCATAGTCTTCAAAATGGTGCCTTTTCCAAATAAAAAGAGGAAACTTACACATAATCAAGTTTAATTTCTATATGCTGCTAAACTTCAAATGCAGAGACACTCTTGTTTGTGAATCTGAATTTATAGATTGTAACCTATGTTCAGATCCCATCGATGCTGGTGGGTTTGCTTTGCAGCTTGGCGTCCTGCATTTCTGGTTCCCTTCCCTCCTAACCACCCTTCTCTCTGCTGACCCTGTGTAGAGTTACAACGTGAGGAATCAGATAGGAAACCTTATTTCCCACATGCGTGTCTTCCTGAAGACGTTTGTCCTTTTTCTACATTTAAAAGACTTTCATAAAGGTTAAGAACGCCAAAAGCCATGAATGATGAAGTGCCTTTGACAACAAAGATGATTTCTGACAACACCTAATGTTCCTGTCACATTTCTCAGTGCATCCTAAGAAGTGACCAGCAGACAAGTTAATGGCTATTTGTTTTAGAGGGAAGTTAGGAGCAGACAAAATTGAGTCCAACCCAAAGCCCTTCTATTTATTATTCATTCATTCAAATGGTATCTTTTATGGTTCACAGCACACAAAACCCATTCCAGTCTCTCTTTTTTTTTTTCATTTCCCCAAAGACATCAGTAGTTTCAAAGTTAGCAGATGGACAATCACTCAGCTAATGACTAACTGATCTGAGGACCACGACTTTCCCTCCCAAAGGAATAATTTCACTGAAGTTAGAGTGGATTCAACTGTTACAGCCTTTCAAGGACATTCTGGAAGCCCCACATTTTCTCCATCTTCCAGTAGAGGTTGGGCAGAGCCTGAAGGCTGTCAGGGAAACATGGAAACTCTGCAAAGGTATCTATTTTCTTCCTGGGGGATATAAAATCAATGTCTCTCACACTATGCAGCTGCTAGGTTCTTTCCAAGATGCTACTTGGAATATGCATCCTTGTCTTGGGCTTTCGCCACCTCTTCACAGAGTATTTTTAAGTGCTCACAAATTTTAAGAAAAATTTTATGAAGTGTTTTGAGGTATGTACTTCTCTAACTACAGAGGAATAGCAATGGGTCATTAGGGTCCTCAGTGTGTTTTGAGGGGCTGTAAGGAAGATTTCAAATGCAGAGACACTCTTGTTTGTGAATCTGAATTTATAGATTGTAACTGATGTTCAGATCCCATCGATGCCGGTGGTTTTTCTTTGCGGCTTGGCGTCCTGCATTTCTGGTTCCCTTCCCTCCTAACCACCCTTCACTCTGCTGACCCTGTGAAGAGTTGCAGTGTGAGAAATCAGATAGGAAACCTTGGTTCCCATGTGCTAACTCAACTGTAAGGAAGGGCCTCTGGTAGTTCACATTTTTAATGATCCCTTTTTCCTCCTGCAAATTGACACTACCTTAGGATAGGTTCTCTGCCCTGGGAGTCCTGTTCCTCTGTGGCTAACATTCTACCCTGAGCTCTGATTTCTTCCTAAGCTTTTCTTTGCCTTCTCTACAAACTGCCTGTCTCCTGGGATGCAATCTCCTCTCTCTAAGCAACACACTTTCTCAAATCCATTTTCCCAGAAGTTACAGTATACCCTCCTCATTGTATTCCGTTCAACCTCTGCAAGATTCCTATTTACTGTCTTTTTTTTCCAGTTGACTAATTTGTATAAATGCTTCAAGCTCCTTTCCCTCCCTCCCGACAACCAGAAAATAAAAGAAAAGAACCCCTGAAGTGCTCCTAGCCCCCCCTTTTTTTTAGAACTCCTCAAATGTCAGGAGAGATTCAAGTGAAAATTCTAGGCTGAATTTTAGGTGAGTTATTGAACAGATAAACACTGGAGAGCATCCCTGTGCCCTGCAATTGGAGCCTCCATCACTGCCCACCTGAACAAAGCGCTCTTCACATTGAACTCATCATAATTAGGGACTGAGTGAGAGGGTGAGGCCCCATCTGTGTCCATGTAAAGTGCTCCTTCTCGTAAAGTATTTTATGTGTTCAAGAAGGAATAGGGACTTAATGTAGCATTTCCATCATTGACCTCATTGATCAACTACAACAAGATATTTCATGAATTACCCCAGCATCTCTGATCCAAGTTTTAATTCAACTCTGAAAATCAATATGCTATACAATCATGTTCCTTCCTAGAATTTTAATATTCCAAGAACTCCATAAACCAGAATTGTTGGGGAAATAATGTGTTATGAGAGTGATCCTCTTCATGGAAATGTCTTTTTAACCTTAAACATTTAATCTACGAACTTTTCAGTCAACCGTAAACCCCACTGTGAAATGCATTGACTTTATAGCTTGTCTGACTTCCCCTTGCAGTGTGACCTAATGCTCTGTGCCCTGGAGGGAGCTGGGCTTCCCTTCCTGACACTGTCAAGAACCATGCGCCTTTTCTCTGGGAAGATAAGTTTGTTTTTGTTTTGATTGGATTTGATTTATATTCTGTGTTGGTTTAGAGACTATCTAAGAAGGAAGAGTGCCTGGAGCTCTTCAAGCATGGCTTCTCATTTCACAGATGAGGAAACCAAGATAAGAAAAGAGTGATGGACAAAAGCCACTCAGGCAGAACATAAATCACTCATCTCCTACCCCAGTGCAGTGGTGGTCCTCTCTCTGGAGCGCTGATGCAGATATCCACCACTGAAACTCAACGTTTTGTGTGTGTGTGTGTGTGTGTGTGTGTGTGTGTGTGTGTGTGTGCACTCAAACTATACTTAAAAGAACTTCTGGGTGTTTCCCATCCTACCAGCCTCAAGAACAATCACACTAGACTAGACACTGAATGTCTTTTCACTAAGCTGGATGGCTAAGGCTCTGGAGAAGAAAACCAGGGTAAGCTGCCAGAGAGACCAGATCTACCTTGTCCTCCTGCAAGTCCTGGGGTCAGTGGCTGTGATACAGACCAAGTACTTACGGAACGCACACTGATACTTCTCCTTGCTACTTCAGGACTCTTTAGACTCTGAGTGTGTGACCACATGTATCTGCCATCCCCACTGGGTTTGAGTGTGTTCGGAGCTGGAATTGTGCACCCTTTGCCCATGTTTAATATGTGCCAGGCACTTAGGAGAATCATGCTAAATGATGAACATCATGAATGGTGTTCGTATACTTCAATTAGCTGGACGGCAGGTGGTGTGGGGGGTGCTACTGGAAGAATAGTGCTGACAGAGGGGATTCGGAGGCTGCATCTGCTTCTCCTTTCATAGCTACTCTGAAGGGCCCTGCAGTCTGTCGCTTCACAGTCACTACAGCCATGGTTACCACATGCGAAGCAGGCAGTTTGGGGTAAAGAATACAAGGAGCACCTTACCCATGCTCCCTCCTAGCCTAAATCGAAACCATCCAACTTCAGCTGCTTTTCTGTGCCTGTGCAATTTGAAGCCAGGGGCAGAGACCCAGAACAAAGCAGGTAAAGTAACCCGGGAAAAGACAAGCTAACTCATTCCGTCAACGTCTACTTCACATTCAGAGTGGGAAAAACAATAGAGAGGTTTTCAAGCATAAAACAGTCCTTCAATTTCCACTATCAAAGAGAAATCAGAAAAAGAAAGTGCTTCATAAACAGCACCTTTCCACGGCCATCAAATTGCTCTGCTGACAGGATTTTTAATCAAAAAGTCCAAAGAAGAAGGATGAGTGGAATTTACAAAGAAGCACTCAGAGAGAATAAATGGAGACATTTGTTGGGCTTCTCAGGGAGAAAACAGACAGCAAACACAGGCATCTCCCCACTGTAGTCTCTGAGACTGTCTATTGGGTAGTTGATGCTGGGTCCCGGAATACACTGACCCAGACAGCATTAGCATTCCTCGGAACATGGGCGGTCACCATGATTCTCGCTGTACACACTGATCAGAAGGAAGGAGTCACCATTTGGACAATAGCCACCTCCCTGGGGTCTTTGATGCCACGGGGTCATTTAAGTTCTGAACTTCCAGTTCTAACCATGTTAGGTGACTTTACTCATTTATTAAACCACTCGGAAATGCAGTGTTGAGTCACACTTGGCTGCATACATCCCTGCTTACCACGGAGAGTTTCTGAACATGAAGAAGATCTTCATTTACTATAAAACCGTAGCACCTTAGGCTGCAGACATCGGCCCCTCAGAAGGAAAGAAGGTAAAGGGAAAAGGAAAGGAGATGACGTCACTTCCTGGGCTGGTATTATCCCCAGACCCTGCAAACTGTGAGGCAACATCAACAGTTAGCTGCAAGGCTCAAAATAAGAGTAACTGCATGTTGGAGCTGGAGATTGGGATTTGTTGGGAAAGTACATGCCTTGCAAGTATGAGAACCTGAATCTGATCCCTTAAACTGATGCCAGACATAGTGGCATTTACTTGTGATCCCTGTGCTAGGGATGCAGAGACAGGCAGATCTCTGGAACTCACTAACTAAGAATCCTAGCCTACTTACTGAGCTATCGTCTAGTGAGAGACCCCGGCTCAAAACAGATGGACAAAGAGGGGTAGCACCCCAAGAAATAGCACCTAAACATGGTTTCAGCCATCCGCACACATGTGCACACGCATGCACGTACAAATAAGTAACTATAAGTCTTCTCTTACATTTTCTCCAATGTTCTTGGTAAATTTTCCAAAATCCTGATATGAAAGTCATGATTCTTTTCTTCCCTACAGTGAATGCAGATCTCAGTACATAGTAGATTGTTAATCCACAGTGGGTGTGGTGACGTGTCTGGAATCAGTTTACCGACAATAGTACAACTCTCAGCAGAATGTCTCAAGCCCAGTGAAATAGGTTTACCTCCTCTGGTTCCCTAATAACATGATGTCATCATATCAGAATGCTCAACGGAGTTGGAGAATCCAAACTCTGATCCTGTATAAATTCAATAGCCACGTCTTTTTTGTTTGTTTGTTTGGTTGGTTTTTGTTTTGTTTTTTTTTTTTTTTTGTTTTTTCGAGACAGGGTTTCTCTGTGTAGCTTTGTGCCTTTCCTGGATTTCACTCTGTAGCCCAGGCTGGCCTCGAACTCACAGAGATCCGCCTGCCTCTGCCTCCCAAGTGCTGGGATTAAAGGCGTGTGCCACCACCGCCCCTCACAAGTCCTAACTACAGGAAGAAAACAATTCATCCTATAAAAAAAAGTTACATGGTTCTTGCTGGCTTCTCTATGACTAGGCCTCAATGAATTCATAGAAGGTAAAGGTAGAGAGCAAATCACCAGAGACAGAAAGACGTGTGACGTGCAGGGCTGCCTTGAAGAGCTCATGGTCTTTGGTGGAGAAAAGAAAGACGAGCCAGACGTATAAAAGATGACTCCCATGTGGCCTGATAAGAGTCATGTGGAAGAGAACATGTACAGGAAGCCAGAGGATGAGCCAAATAATTCTGCAAGTAGTGGAAAGACTGGGAGGTGGAAGAAGGTTCTTCCCAAAAGGTGGCAATTGAGTTAGAAATGTGCTGAGGGGCATTACTAAGAGAAGACGAAAAAGCACTATCATCCAGACTCCCAGCACACAAGAGTGAAAGGACACTAGGGATCTGTGTGCCTGGGCCACTACAAGGCAGCTACTAGTTCTGCTGCATCTGAGCTCTGATGGTTGGTGTTGTTTATTCAATACAACCTAGAGTCTCCTGGGAAGAGAGCCCTCAATTATAGATGATCTGCACTGGGTTGGTCTCTGGGCACATCTATGAGAAATCGTTCTAAGTTCATTGATACAGGAAGACTCATCCTGAAATGGGCAGCTCCTTTCCCTAGGCAGGGTATTCTGAACTGTGTCAAAGTAGAGAGATTAACCTGAGCATAGGCAAGCAAGTGGGAAGGCATGAATTCATTTCTCTCTCCTCTCATGGCTGTGATATGAATAGGTGTTTGAAATCCCTGCCTTGACTTACCCACAATGATGAACTATAACCCGGAACTGCTTTTGGTCTGGGCATTTTATCACAGCAATAGAAATAAAATTAGTACACCAGCATTAGAAGCATTTCCTTGGAGAAATATTTTCCAACACATTCCTAAATTAGTCCTAGGTTTTATTTAGTCTAATAGATCCAGCTTCCTGCCTTTCTGAGCTCTTTTCTTGAAATGAACTGCAGTGTAGTTACTATTTATACACTGCAGAGCCCCCACAGAATGTACTCCAGGAGGAACGGCTCCCTCTGGAACTGTACAGTGTATAATCTGCACAGTCATGGTCACACTAGTATTGTAACTTCACAAAGAAATCACTGCTGACCAATATCTAATGACTAGTCTGAACCCCATAAAAAGGCATGCTCTCAGCATTCAGGATATAGCATCTGTTGCTGACCGGACATTTCACAGATTAGAACCTGAGGCCCAAAGACCAGTTGGCCCGCCCAAGTTCGGTGGTATAATCAGAAGCCCCAGACTATTCACATGGGTTTCTTGTTTTGCCTGTGTGGATTCCAAGATGATATTTTTTTCAAATCTGGCCGGACGAAAATAGAGATCAGAAAGTACAAGGTCATTGGAAACCAATGTCTGACTTCACCTTCACAGGCACTAGCCCAGCCAGTCAGGGCATCCTGCCCAGCCTCCCTCACTGTTGGGAAAGAATTGGCTGATAATGACAGGAAAAAACCAGAACTTTAGACCAATGGCTAAATGGTCCTGAAACCTCTCCCCAAAAGAAATATTAGGGACAGAGTCAGTATAGCTACATTCTAAGCATTGGCAGAAGGTAGCAGAAGGCGAATCAAAGATCCAGCACATAAGAAATGTCAGTGCATCAGCCTCATTGCATGTCACCAAACCACAACAGCGATGGTCCAACTCATGCCCACCTGCAGTTGCTGTAAGTATTCCTGGAAACAGAACTGATGAGGCTTCGAACTATTCGAAGCTCGTACATCACTAATGCTGCTCTCCGTAGGTCTGCAGCAGAGCTGATGCAGTTAGGAAGTAGACTGTGTCCTTCAGTGATGCATTCCTTAAAATACTTGGTTTATATGGGGGGGGGGTTGGCATGAGACTCAGTTTGTTCCATTAAATAGAAAGAGGCATCAGAATCATGAAAAGAAACATCGAAGAGAGACTTTGCACTCCTCTGTACCCATGTGCTCAAGGATACCTCAGAACCCTGGCTCTCACTATGTTGTCTCTATCCTTAGGTGGCTACCCCTACAGAATGGCAAAGTGGACAGGATCCATCCTAATTTTACTATCTACCAGTCCGGCAATCCTCCAGAGAGGAATGGGCGTGTTTGGTCCAGTCACATCATAAAGACACTTGCTGATCCTGAGCTCCTGATGAACCTTCAAGCCAAAGAGAAGACCGGCGTCTCCCAGGCCACACAATTCACAGGGGAGTTTCCCACAGGGAGCAGAGATGCAAGGACCAACAAAAGAAGAGGCTTCTGGGCCTGCTTAAATGGCAGGTATCCAGCAGAAAGGTAAGGAAGTAGCAGAAGTTTGAACAATGAGAGGAAAGCATTGGTCCACCCAACTCGGCCAGAAGCTCACGACTGATCTCACACCATACCTGATAGTAATCAAGAAGGGATGGTTTTCTTGCTACATAAAAGTGATTTTCATCGATGCTTTCCAAATTTAACTCCAGCAAAAGTGTATACTCAGCAATGAAATTATGACTTAAAAAACCACCCAACACAGATTGTTTATCTGACAGATCTCCCGATGGACACCTTTCTAAATTCTATAGCAAACAAATAAATAAAGGATGTATTACCAATTTTCAGAATTCATAACTTTAGTACTATCAAACACAAATCCAAATACTTGAGTGGAAGACACATATGTACAGAGAATCTTTCTTGCATTTACTTATTTACCCAACAGTGGCTTAGTAACTGTCAAGTCTGGGGGCTGCATGCTATCCCAGGCAGCCAGTTTAAAAGATAACATCAGGCTACATCCTATTGCAAGGTAAAAACAAGATTGTTTTGGCCTCCATGAAAGCCTAATCGTAACATACCAGGGAGTCGCATGGTGGGTTAGTTACTTTCCTTAGCAGGAACGGCAGACAAGGTCTTCCTAGATAGTTGGTTGCTCAATGTGACAAATGAGAGTTAATACTCAGTTCCATAGAGAGAAATCTCTCTGCCCAGATGGGCTTCTCCAGTTCATAATGACGGACAAATCAGAAAAAAAATGTATAAGTCAATAATTCATGTCTAAGGAAGTAAAATGGCTGACAATTGGGGTTGGGCAGCTCACAGTCACTTATTCTCTGGATTCGGACTAGTTGTATATTTCTGTAATCGTCTTCATAGGAGGAGGAGGAGGAAGAAGAAGTAGAGAAGGAGGAAGAGAAAAGGAAGAAGAGATTTATATGATGAGGGGTGAGAGCTGTACTTACCTGTGAGTAGATGTGAGAGATGTATGTATAGATCACACATACAAGTTATGCAGGCTTAGGAAGACGGTAGTTACAGGTTCTCCTCCCGGGTCCATGACCTCTTCAGTCATGGGTAGTTAGTTAGCTAGGTTCACAGGACAAAGCAGGCCTGAGAAGACCTTAAATCCAATTTAAATGGCTGTTGATTACCCCCATGACACAAGGATCACCATTGCATGCTTGAGGCTCCCTTACCATGCAGACCGTTGCTGTGGTGTGTGGACGTTACATCTGTGTAGGCCTACTGACTCCTGGTCTCCCTCCACAGCTTGCAAAGTGCCTTTTGGTACTGTGAGAGCCAGTCTTCAGGGAGGAGGCTTCCAGGTTAGTTCCAGGTGAATCCCTTCAAGTCCTATGTCTGAAGCATGTGGTGTCTTCAGAAATTGGGTGTTCTGAGAGACGACCAAAGGCAATGAAATAGCCAATACTGTTCTAAGAGTCTCTGAGACCCCTAATCAACAACTAGAAGGGAGGATTCCCTTGCCTATCATTGGAGTATTGTTATATAGTCTACATATCCTCAGGGGGAATGTTATCACCCACTTGGAATAATTCCAGCTAATATATTAATATATATAATACATGTATGTATTGTGTATATTATATCTATATATACATGTGTGTATATATTATATGTGCATGCATGTATATTTTAGGGAATCTTATAAAATAATATTTCCCCATAGTTTTTTTCAAATATCATTTGACCATATAGTTATGGATCAACGGAGGGTAATGATGTGGAAATTCACCGAGCCACCACTAGAGGGAGCGCTAACAAAGAGCTGGGCATAAATACAGGGGCATCTGCCTTTTTTTCCACTATGTTTTTATTTGACATAGTATTTTCATTACTTCTTTGAAATTTCGTGCGTGCACACAACGCATGGCAGGAGAGAGGGGAAAATAAAAAGATGGCAATGTTATCTCTAGAAACATAACTTTTACAAGGGACTAGAGTTCATAAGGAGTAACAGTAACAGCAACTGTCAAAATAACTTCCCACCCCTCCTCTGCCCAGCTTTTTTGAACCTTGCTGAAGATGATCCTGATGCCTTGACCTTAATGGGCCACCGACTTATGAGAATTTGTGGGGTGGGGGATGACAGAGGACAACATCAAGTCTTGGGCCTTGCCTTCCCACTTTGTTCGAGATACACTCTCTCTGCCACTTCATAAGCCAGGCCAGCAAGCTTCTAGAGATTTTCTTGTGTCCAGCTCCTCTTTCCCAGTAAGGAGGCTCTGACATTACAGACTCTTGTGCTACTGTGTTCAGCTTTTAGCTGGGTCCTGGGGATCTGATCTCCAGTCATCAGCTTTGTTCAGAAAGCACTTTTACCCACAGAACCATCTTCCCACGTACAAGATGTTCTCTTTGGTCCATAGCTGCATTGTTTATGTGTTTCATTAATCCTGTAGTTTTGCTTTTGTGGATAGCACCATGATGAAAGATATTTATCTCTTTGAATAGTCAAAGGTGTTCCTCCCCCCACCAAAAAGAAAAATTCTGTTTACCTACACGGACTTTTCTTAAAAAAAAAAATGGAGAAATGGAACCTTGTGGTTACATCGAGACAAGGAATCTGTATTCATACAACTGGAAGAGCAAGGTGGGGACAATAAATGGCATGTAACATGGCTATGATCCATGCACACGAGACTGTAATAGAGGCACCTAAGCACTAGGAAGAGCATTGTGGGAGCTGCGGAGCCACATAAAGTTCTATTTTTTTCCATACTGCCTTTCACTAAGTGCCAGATGTTGAGCAAGATGCCTCCCTTAACCTTCATTTCCTCCTCCATAAAAATAGCCCCAAAGAAGCAGCCTGTACGTGACATGACACCATGGGAAGGGGTCACAGTCATAAGAGTCAGGCTCTCTCAGGAGGGAGAAGGGAAAGAACACTAGACATTGAGACAGCTGGGAAGTTCTGAGAAAGGAAAGGTGCACAGTAGAAGCCAGGAGTCGATCCACCCAGCTCACCAGCAGAAGAGAGAGAAGTTGAAGGCTATGATCTACTAATTAAAGCAGGTGGCCCTGGTACAAAAGAATAACAATCCTAACCAATGGACAAGCTCGTGGTTCTCATACATTTTAAACCCATTTGGCTGATTTTGTATGATAATGACTCCTCCTGCGTGGGAAGTCAGCACTGGAGAAGAAATCCGTTCTGTCGTTGTCCATACCATGGAATGCTATAGCCAGGTGCTAGCATGGGAGGCAGGGACATTACCTAAGACTGAGCCACTCTGGGCGAACAAGGAACAGTCCCCAGCCAGGATTCCTCGGGATCACCCTGCCACAGTCTCTGGGAGGAAGGGGGCCACACAAAGAAATCCTAGAGGAGGGCTTAATGCAAACATACTGATGTGTGAACCCACAAAAGTCTATTTAATAATTTATTAAGTGGTCCAAAGGAAATACAGACTCACTAATACAGGACAAGGAAGACGCTGCTGCTGATCCTGCTAATCTGGCGGCCGCTGTCCTCTTGTTCTGCCCAGGGATGATGGGAACCAATTGCAAGGCTGGCTTCTCCAATCACTCAAGAGAGCACACGACCCCTATTCCTCTGCTCTTCTGCCCCAAAGCCACTGGCTGAATGGAACGAATTCCCACAACACCACACTGAGAAGTTCAGGACACGAGAGGCTTGTGTTGGGTAGGGCATAGTGGTTGGTGGTCTCAAATGCCATGAAAAGGAGCAAACTGCATCACATAAAGATGACTGGAAAGTGACCTTTCAGAGATAGGGGTCAGCAGGTGGTACCCACTCCAGGGTTGCATGTAGTTTTCCACGGACAAGACTGAGAACCCCAAAGTTCAGGTTTAGTAGAGCATCAATTTCAGCACCCTCCCTCCCTCCCTCGTGTGGTACGCTTCATGCTGACAGGCTTGAAGGCACTGAGATTAGTACTTCGAAATAGATCTCAGTGCTCTGTTTACGTCCTTTACTCCCCCAATATACTGCAGAGTTATCTCTTGGCTTGGACATTAGGCACCAGGGGGTATACCCACCGAAGCCTCTCCCCAGAATACAGTACTGTTGGCTAACCTCAGCATCAGTGGAAACAGGACAAACGCAAGAGATTCCAGTTTCTAGGGACTGGCTTCTCACTTGACAGACTCTAATGTCAGGGGATCCAGAAAGAAAACACTCTAATGCTTTGTTGTTTTTCTCTTTTTTCTTATTTCTCTCCTTATATTTTATCTTTACTTCTGACTCTAAATATTATTTTTTATTTTTCCTTTTTTAATTGTATAGGATTCTCCTCTTACATTTCTCTGGTTTTCACACATTTTTATCCATGGTACAAGCAGATTTTTTTTCTCTTCTTTTTTTTTTCCTTCCTCCCCCCTTTTTTTCTTTTTTTCCCCTTTTAAAAATTTAATTCAGTTTGGGGCTGGAGAGATGGCTCAGAGGTTAAGAGCACTGACTGCTCTTCCAGAGATCCTGAGTTCAATTCCCAGCACCCACATGGTGGCTCACAACCATCTATAATGAGATCTGGTGCCCTCTTCTGTGTACATAATAAATAAATAAATTGAAAAAAAAATCTTAAAAAAAATTTAATTCAGTTTTAATTTACTTCAGTTTCTTCTCTCAGTTTTTTCTTCTATGCTTCATTCCTTTATTTCATTCATTTACTATTTTTACTTTTGCCCCTTATTAGTTTTATTAATTTTTAATTTCAAAGTTTACACTATTTTTCCCAGTTTTGTTCAATAGTCATTGGTGGTCACTTAAAATCAACTTGAAACGCATTTTTATGCCTGGTTAGGTTTGGTGTTGTTGCTAGGCAACGGTCGGTTCTTCCTTCTCTCTGAGACACTGGAGGGACTATTCAAGACAAGACCACTGGCCAATGAGATCCCAGGTAACGCTGGAAGGTAAGTTTACCCAAACAAATGCACAAATCAGGACACATGAACATTAAAAAAAAAAAACATGAAAATTACAACAACACGACTCCCCCAAAACATCATCATGCTGAGCTAAAAACTAAATTCAAAGATGTTGAAATGTCACAATGAACATTAAAAAAAATCTACTGATAAGAGTGATCAATGATTTCAAAATAGATACAAACAAAGAGATAAATGAAATAAGGAAATCAATTTAAGACCTAGATATAAAAGTTGATGATTAATAAGAAAAGCATCATCTTTGGTAAAAATTTGAGCAAAAATTGGAGTTCTAGGGGGAAAAAATGGAAAACTGAACTGAATTAAAAACAAAGTAGAAAGCTTCACCAATTGGCTAAGTCAAGTAGAAGAAGGAACATTAGAGATATAAGACAAGATTGAGGAAATACTCCATTTAATATAAATTAAACTAAATAAGCATTACTACAACTCAAAAGAACTTTGGAACATAATCAAGAGACTCAATCTAAGAATCCATGAATTAGAAGGAAATGAGGAAAAAGCTAATATTATTTTTTTTTAAAAAATATTCAGCAAAACTACAGCAGAAGCCAGGTGTGGTGGCATATTCCTTGAATCCCAGCACTCAGGAAGCAGAGCCGGGTAGAGATCTGTGAGTATCAAAACTGGTCTACATAGTGAGTTCCAGGCTAGTCCTAGTCAGAGCTAGCTACACAGTGAGACTTGTCTCAAAACCAAAACAAAATAACAAAGGACAATCATGTACTTGTACTTTCTTATTGGGACCACGAGCTCACAAATAATGATACAGAGACTTATTATTAATTATGAATGCTCGGTCTTAGCTTAAGCTTGTTCCTAACTAGTTCTTATCATTTAAATTAACCCTTATTTTTTAATCTAAGTTCTTCCACATGGCTCATTATCTCATCTTGGCGCTACCCATCCTGCTTCCTCTGTGTCTGTATCTGGCTGGCAATTCCGTCTTTCTCCTCCCCAGATTTCTCTCGCTGCCTGGAAGTTCCACCTATCCTCCCCTGCCTAGCTATTGGCCATTCAGCTTTTTATTACACCAATCACAGCAATACATCTTCACACAGTGTACAAATATCCCCAGCCAAGCACAAGAGTCGTTTGATCCCCAAAATAGAAAGGTTCAGAAAATAACCCAGCAGCAATGCATTATGGTTAAAACACTAAGACTATAGGACAGAGAAGCAATACTAATTAACTACATTACAGACTACACAAAGTCAAACAATGTGCCTGAATCACAGTTTGAAAACACGCTATCAGACAGCATGGAATGTTTTTATGGAACTTGATTTCTCAAGAAAGAATGGTGTGTCAGTGTGTTAGTAAAAGTAACAATGATGGGCAGGAAGACATTTCCAGGTTTTTAAATACATATATAGATTGACAAAGGCTTGCTAAAAGCAGCTACTGACTTACCAAACTGTGTACACGTCTATCACCTTCAGATTACAGGCCACTTTCAGACAGAACTTGGATAGCACAAAGAGGATGTCAAGGAGAGAGCTTACAGAGAATGCACGCTGGTGGAAGACACATGAGATGCTGATCAAAACTGCCATGCTAGACCGTTTGTCAACAGAAGACTAAAAGAAACCGCAGCTGGGTCATTGAGGACAGGTCAAGTTATAGTTTCAAATAGCAAATACTATGGGTGAGGAGGAAGATGCTTTTCAGGAATAATCTCTATCATTTAGATTTCTGACCACACTTTTCATGCTTAGCACGCTGCATTTTTACATGGTGGAATCTCACTGCTGGGAACACCTTTATCTTTGTACTGTTCCCACTAGAGAAAGAACAATCAGAACAGATGTTATTCTAGCATTTAAGAACTCAATGTTGGGATGGAGAGATGGCTCAGAGGTTAAGAGCACCAACTGCTCTTCCAGAGGTCCTGAGTTCAATTCGAGCACCCACATGGTGGCTCACAACCATCTGTAATGAGATTTGGCACCTTCTTCTGTATACATAATAAATAAATCTTAAAAAAAAAAAAAAGAACTCAATGTTGGGTGGTTGTGTTTTTTTTTTTTTAATGTATCACCAAATGGAACCTTGCTTTTCAAAGTAAACTTAATTCAACACAACTCATTTGAAAAGAGCAGAGGTTGCCATTGTCTTTACAGTTGTTGCTATTGTATTAATTGATGCTTCAATTCAAGTCGGTGCATTTGGCATGTGAAACTCAATTATCTTTCTAGAAGCCTGGGGGGGGGTGTTCTTGAAATAATGTGAAAAATTAAATCAATTTAATGTAGACAGAATTAAATAGCTGTTTGGAATAAGATTTTCCCCCCAAGGGGCTTTTGATAAATTTAAAATAATAATTCTCATCTTCTACCTCCCACATTTAGAAAATACAGGGAAATGTATTTGTTGAATAAATAGTGAACAAATGTTGGCAACATGAATCAGGGGTGGGGATGTATAGTATCAAAGTGTATCTAAAATGTATCATCCGAAAGGCACTAGAACTCTGTAGAGCAGAATGGAATGTACCCATCTGTTACCTTTCTGCCCTGTATACATAACTTGAGAGACATGTTGAATGCTAAGAGATGTTATTAAAAAGCAAAGGTGATTCTCCCTTATCGAGTAAGCTGAGAAAGATTGATGTAAACAGCATAAGACTTCTGTCCAGAGGGATTTTCATGCACAGCCGTGAGCTATAAAAAGTTAGAAAGCCCTTAGATGGGCGCATATGACGTAGGAAGCATTTCCCACACAAATTAGATCATGGAAGATTTGTCCTCCAATCAACCCTTCTTGGAGACCATGTTTTGGTAGACAATACACTAGGAAACAAAGATGGTGAGGTCACATCTCCACCTAGGGAAGGCCTGCTCTCAAAGCAGATGGTAAAGCAAAGACCCAAACCCTCTACAGAGGACATGCTAAGTTTCCAAGATTTGGACAAAGTTCTAAGTTTCAACAACATTATGAAACATAAGCTTAAATATACTGCATTGATCTGTTCTTAAATTTGGATTTTATTTTCTCTGTTAAACTGCTATCTCAGGGCTGGGATGTACTCCATGGTAGAGTGCTACCCAGGTTCTCAAACTGAATTCCAGTACCACAAAGAAAAATAAATAAATACATACATGTTTTAAAAGATTTTACAAATATAGTCTCACAGAAACTATATGTGGAGGAAATTCCCTTCCATACTGCTTCGGAAACTGAAGGCTAGAGAGTTACATTTTCTTGGCCAGTCTGAGACATGCATTCCTCTGAATACTGGAGACTTGATGTCTGCTCTGTCGGGTTCCAGAACCGGAACTCTTTCCACTCACAGCAATCAAATGTTTAAAAACCTTCCCTCTCAATGACACCTGTGAAATAACTGAGTAATATGAAAGCATAAAAGTGGTCAATGATGGGGCTGGAGCACATAAGAGCATTGGCTGCTCTTTCAGAGGTCCTGAGATCAATTCCCAGCACCCACACGGTAGCTCACAATCATCTGTAACTGTAATCTAAGACAGCTAACAGGAAAAAGAGTAGAATAAAATGCAGAGCCCAATGAACATCAAGACCTATGTCCAGTCTGTTACCCTTCCAAATCCTGAGCAATTCCTTTTGCTTTTACTCATTTCCATAGTGTTTGCTTTTCAGTACATCCACATCATATTGGAGTTAGACATGCATTCATTTTAAGCTTATTTTCAAATAGAATAATCTATAGTCTGACTTCCCACATAGAGTCAGGTGTGTATGACACCCACTTGCCTCACCAAGTCAGAATTCCAATAGCTTTATTTATCAAGAGACTGAAAATATAAATTTTAAATATCTCCATGCCTCAGTTTCCATGAAATTGCCACTTCTGCTTTATTGGTTAAGTTCAGAATAGAAGGAAAGGAAAAGATAAAATATTTGGATACACAGAGAGATTAATAATATATTAGTACTCTCTCTGTTTTAATGTATGTGTCTGTGTATGTGTGTCAGTGTGTATATACATGTGTGTTTATGTTCTGTATGTGTATGTGTATAAGTATGTCTGTGTGTATGTATCTGTCTGTATAAGTGTGTGTGTGTGTGTGTGTGTGTGTGTGTGTGTCCGTCCATATGAGCACAGGGGATTGTGAATGACTAGACATGGATGTTGGAAACTAAACTTGGGTTCTCTGGAAAAGCAGCAAACTTTCTTCATCTCTCCAGCCCAGACAGATGTCTGTATTGAATGTCTTTGCTGAATGAAGTAGGATTATGTATGTCCACTCAAAGCTAAGCCTACCGATTCTACCGAAGTATCAATAGCTTCACTGAGAATGTGTAACCAAAATGATAACAACAAAATGTTGATGGGCTAACAATTCCTTACTCCGTGTTTAACACAAAAATAAGCATGCACACAGGCAGATAAACATCCCTTTAAGGATGTCAGATTTTAATATGTATTCCACAGCCAAGAATGTTTTTGTGCTTTCTTAAGTAGCTAAATGCTAATATCTAAACCAAAAATCAATCAAAAAACCTGGCAAACAAAACACAAAAGCCCACCAGTATTCTCAAAGCAATCAGTTCTCAGTCTGCTGTCTCACAGATCAGTCCTTTTAGAGAGCCAGGACATGTTGTTATTGGAAGGCTGGGGACATGAGAGGAAATGAATTGAGTCTGCAGTTTTGTGAGACAACAAAATCCCATAGTCTCCAGAAACTTCACTGATAATTAGCATTCTATCTTTGATCCAGGAAAGAAAACCCATTGCAGCTGCCAGATTCACATCTGTATCTCTTCTCAGTAATATGTGTGAGGTACTTTACATCTGCCTACGCGATGTTGGCAAACATCCCCCTCTCCCTTATTTCAGATGTGAACGTTAATATAAAATTGGCCCAAACTTCACCTTCAGTGGAAGAGATTGTCCCCAGCTCCAATCTTTAATCTTACATCTGCTTCACCTGCAGATCCACGATCCCAGTTTCAACCAATGGATGGCATCATATGGCCTGCAACTGTGCAGAGGAAAAATCAGTCAGAAAAAAAAAAAAAACCAAAGGGCTGCTTGTTTTGTTTTGTTTTCTGCTGTTTGATTAACATGGTTGGTAAGTAAATGTTTAAGACATTCAACAAAAGCATGCTTCTCGACTCACCCCAACTTCATCTCTCCCAAGAAGCCACTTCCTTGTTTCCTTTAATGCTTTCTTACATTTTTCTAAAATTCTTCAGTCTCTTTTCCCCTCAAGACTGGTTTATGTTTAGTGTCTTCCTCTCAGAGCACTTCTGAGTATTAATTGTGCCTTCTCGTCTTAATGGGACATTCAAAGTCTTGCCACAGCACCTTCTAGACTGCCCAGCATGGCAGCATACACCCAGACCCAGGTGCATACAAATCATTGCCGGACACTTTCTGATCGACTCACTTACACTCATATCCCTACCAACAATGGTGAGCCCCCAACCTCGAACAGTTCTCCAGCACACTCACACACTCATTTACAGAGGCAAATGAGTCCTGAGAAGGGATCATCTACACTTCTATTTTGGTTTTTTACTTATTTACTTTTGGAGATAGTACAGAATTGGATCTTGGGAACACGAATGATAAATCAGCTTTATTTATCTTACAGGCCACATGGTATGTTTCAAATGCTTACAAAGTATACACAGATATCTCTCTCTCTCTCTCTCTCTCTCTCTCTCTCTCTCTCTCTCTCTCTTCCTCCCTCCCTCCCTCCCTTCCTCCTTGATGAATTCTATTCCTTATATCTATACGGCATGATCATTTTGCCTTTGTTTCCAGCTCTTGTTTTCATTTTAAATGAAAGAATCTCAGGAAAACACTAAGTCATAATTGCATTTTTCCCCTAAAAATCTACATCCCCATCCCTTATTCTCTCTTGCAATGCCCACCAACAGCACACAGCACATGCATCTGCCCAGCTGGACTCAAATCCAGCCAAGAGGTGACTCGTCTTTCTGTTTGCCAGTGATTTAGGAGAAATTTATCATTTGCTTCAATTAGTCAATAAGAAAGGCCAAAAGTAACTTGAATGGCAGTGCTCTGGTCCTGCAGAAATAGCAAATCTAACACAGCCAAGATCAGCAATCAGAAATCCAAATGTCCACCCACTAAAGGCCTCAGAAATATCTCCTCTCTGTTCCATTCCAGAGAACAGATGTTAGGCCCACCAGTGAGAGCCCAGCAAAGGAGAAGGAGAAAGCAACTCATGAAGTCAGAGGCCCCATGGGTTGGAACCCACCTGCCTTACAGCCTTTAGTAGCCCGCCATAATATTTACACAGTGCTTATTACTGGCCAGTCAGCATTTCAAGTGCTGCCCATATATTACCTTGTTTATATACCTCATAATCAGTCTTTGAGGAAGGTAACATTACATTTGGGGGAACTGAAGCACAGAAAATTGACCTGTGCATTGGAAGCACCCAAGATGCATTACAGAGGGAAGATACCAGAGGCCAGCCCTTAACCACTATTGTGGTTTGAATGTGAAATGTCCCCCAAAGGATCATGGGTTGGAAAGCTTGGTTCCCCAGCTGGTGGTCCTATTTCAAAAGGTTTGGAAACTTAAGAAATGAAGCCTTACTGGAGGAAGTGAGTCACTTGAGATTTGATAGCCCATCCCCACTTTCTGTCTGCTTTCTGATTCTTGGCTATTGATATAAATGTGACCAGCCACCTCAGCTCCTGCATGGGCTTGTCCCTCTTTGATGGAGCATATCATGTCAAACTGTAAGCCTAAATAAATCCTTCCATCTTTAAACTGCTTTTTCTCAGGTATTTGACCAGAGCAGTGAAAACAGTCACTAACATAATCATATGCTAGCAGTAGGGGAGGTGGATTTGTGTGATGTGGGGAGGGGAACGTCTTAGTTAGGGTTTTCATTACTGTGAAGAGATACCATGACCACAGCAACTCTTATAAAGAAAACATTTAATTGGGCTGGCTTACAGTTACAGAGGTTCAGTCCATTATCATCACGGTGGGGAGCATGGTGGCGTACAGGCAGATGTGGTGCTGGCTAAATCTTGGCTTGCAGAGAACAGGAAGTCGACTGACTCTTTGGGTGGTACCCTGAGCATAGGAAACCTCAAAGCCCACCCATACCAAGACACACTTCCTCCAACAAGGCCATACCCATTCCAACAAAGCCACACCTCCTAATAGGGCCACTCCCTATGGGCTTATGGGGGCCAAATACTTTAAAACTACCACAGGGAAGATGGTCATTCATCTCCTGGATCAAATCCTATATCAACTACATTATGCAGTGTGACCATAGACAGCAGATATATATATAATGTTTCATTGATTAAGACAAAGACCTGCTCACTTGAAAAGCCAAAGTTGCTGACCTACAGAAGGATCGATGCTCCGAACTGACTAGGTCAGAGGCCTCTCCCTGCTCAACAAGCAGATGAGGGCAGGAAATGAAAATCGGGGAGCCTCTTCCTCTAGACTTCCTGTTCTCCACAGTCATCGGGAGCGTAACCAGTATGGCAGAGGTCTGCCATACCTGCTCTGTTTCGTGCTTCTGCACAACTGCAGCAAAAGACCTGTCACAGACCAGGTGTCTCCTTTGTCTCCTGTAGCACAGACTCAGCAATGGCTGAGGAGAAAGCATATTACAGCAGAGGACACAGTGGACTGCCTGTCCTGTAGGTAGGGGAGCCAGGAATGTAGGTGCATACAATCATCTTATGAAGAAGACTTTGAATATTCATGCGTCTTCCCTCCAAAGGGTTTGAATATTCATGGTTTTTTTTTGCAACAGAGGGCAGACTTTCGGTATACATCTGCCACTGGGTACATGCCTCAAAATGTGCCTAGACTTGTGCCAACTCCTCCTTGGGACATGTCTTTTACTATGATAATAAAGCCAAGGTTAATTCCAGGCAAGAGTGTCTTCCTGTGCATGTTCAAGGTTAGGGGAAGTTCTGTGACTCTTAGAGCTGGAAGGTCAGGGGTGGGAGGCTTAGATGAAAATCCGCTCACTCTTCTCCATACCCTGGAAACTGATGGGTGTCTTTTATGCCTCAGGAGGCTGGCGTTTGCTATACCCTCAGGTTTAGACCTCGGCCACTGCTTCTTCTAAACACCATGCTCTCAATTAACCCCAAACATAGTTTACACCTTCGCTGTGTCCTGTGGCTTTACTTTCTTGACTGTCGTAGGCCAGACCATAACTGAACAGTGCTGGACTCCTCTTAACACATACTTTCAAAATACACCTAATGGCCCAATCAAAACAGCTGGTCCTCACCAAAGAACGCCGGGCTTCATCTCTTCCCAGGCCACCAGAGTGTCATCAAGTGACGACAGCTGGCCTCCCAGCTAGCTCCTTAGTCCCACCCTCTCTCCTTCCATGGCTGCTGCTCCGGGTGCCATGTCTCATCATCTGTCACTCACATGGCTGTGGCTGAAGCAGCCTCTTTTTCAGTCATCACCCTCCCTCCTCAGCTCAGCCACC
>CABHPP010141480.1:0-15349 GCA_902168425.1 Peromyscus attwateri | reverse complement strand
CAGCCCACAGTCCACAGCCCATAGCCCACAGCCTACAGCCCACAGTCTACAAACTATAGCCCACAGTCCACAGTCCATAGCCCATGGCTCACAGCCCTTAGCCCATGGCTCACTGCCCACACGCATCCCTGCTCCACTCTGGACCAATGACCTAGATAGGAGTGGTCAAGTCTGAGCTGTGTATGGAAGGAGACAGAGTCAGTAGGCCATTGGACCCAGGACTCTGTTGTCTCCACCTCTGCCTGGAGAAGTGGTCCTGTTGCTCAACTAGGAGGGTGGCTCATAGCAGGTTCTTTGCTGGCCAGAGGCAGATTTCTCTCTCTCTCTCTCTCTCTCTCTCTCTCTCTCTCTCTCTCTCTGTCTCTCTCTCTCTCTCTCTGCGTATATCTCCCCATATCTGCATGTCCATGTGTCTCCCCATCCTCCCATCCTAGAATCTGGTATCAATTCTCCAGACCAATCCTCCATCTACTGATGGACAGCTCCATGTGGCCTTTTCTCAGAAGTGGTCTTGAATGCTCCACTGCCAACCCCACTGTCTGGAGGACGGGCCCTCTCAATGGGGCTACAGACACCCCAAGGCATAGTCTGTGCCCTCAGTCTCCTCCATGAGCTCATCACTGCAGCATGGGAGCAGGAGCTGGAGTGGAGGAGTCCACATTCAGCCTTTGCAGCCATCTTGGGAAAGGCTGATGCTGTAGCTGAAGGCTCTCGCTGGCCTGAGAGGGGCTGGCAGGCAGGAACCAAGTGACGTGCGGGATCTGCAGGATCCAGGACAGAAGGGCCAGCAGCCACAGTCAGGGCACATCAGAAGACACGTGGCCTCGGTCAGCTCTGAGACCTCCTGCTACCAATGCCTTTGTGTCCCCAGGCCTTAGTCACTGTCCCTTCTCATCCAGAACAGGACTCTAGAGACATTGGCTACCCCGAGGGCTCCTGAGTCCTGGCTCTTGTCTCCAAACATCTGGAGAAGTTTGTAGGGAACAGAGGGAAGCTGAGAACACAGTGGCCGGGGTGAAAGGAAGGCAGCTGTGCGTCCTGCCCCAGGGCCATTGCCTGTCTTTGGTCCTCTTCTGGCCTCTGAACGCACTGGAATTGGCTTCCCAGATCACTGAGCTATCTTAGACCAAGCAGGCTTCCACAGCGTCTCTGGTCCTTCAGGAAGGTGTATCCAGGGTTTGGCAGAGTTGCTGCCCAAGTTGTAGCCTATGACAAACAGGGAGAGGTGAAGAAGGGCCATGCCCTGCACTCGGTGCCCCAATGCCCCTAGGTGATCTTTGACCCCTCCAGACTCTGTGTTGTTCCTTCATCCCCTTAAGGGACATGTGGACCCACTCACGCCTGGCCACCCTCCTCCTCACTGGATGTCACTGGTCATCTTGACTGGACACAGGCAGAGGGATATTCCCTGGGCAAAGACTCAGTGCCACAGTCCTTAGAATAGGGACCAGATCTTGGTCCTGGGAACCAGGGATGACTCTACTTACTTCCCATGTGCCTCTTCTTCCAAAACCCATAGCCCATAACCAACACCACAGGTGCAAGAATGAATGTCAGCACCACCACCATCGCAGTGAGGTAAGTCTCCTGGGACCTGAGGACAGAGAGAAGAGTAAGGACCAGAGGGCAGCCTCACAGCACACTCTACAGGAGATGATCTTTCTCTCTCTCTCTCCTGTGTCTCTGTCTCTGTGTCTATGTCTGTCTGTCTCTCTGTGTCTGTCTCTGTCTCTGTCTCTCTGTCTCTCTCTGTGTGCGTGTGTCTGTCTCTCTGTCTCTGTCCCTGTCTCTGTCTCTGTCTCTCTCTCGGGACCAGATGTGGGAAGAGAAAGGAGACACCAGAGTCCCAGGAAGTACGTCCCCAGGCAGGAGGCATCTGCACTTGATACCTCTCCTCCAGTATCCTCACATCCTTCATCAGTGAAGACAAGAGCCCCACAGAATGGTCACTGGGGCTGAAGAGATCAAGACGGTTTCCTCCATGGTGACTGAGGACACCTCTTGCCCCCTCTGTCTTCTGTATCGGGATCACCCCCTCAATGTGACCCCCTCCATGTGACCCCCCTCCATGTAGCCCCCTTCCATGTGACCCCCCTCCATGTGACCCGCCCTCCATGTGACCCTCCATGTGACCCTCTTCCATGTGACCCCCTCCATATGACCCCCCTCCATGTGACCCCTTTCCATATGACCCCCCATGTGACCCCCTCCATGTGACCTCCTCCATGTGACCCCCCTCCATGTGACCCCCCTCCATGTGACCCCCTCCATATCACCCCCTACATGTCACCCCCTCCATGTCACCCCCTCCATGTGACACTAGGGTCTGCATTGTCCTTTGTGCTGGAGACCTTCACGCTCCCCTGCCGATGGAGAGCAGGAGGTGACATATCCCTGTCCTAGATCCCTTGGCCTTGAGCGGACATCTGACCCAAGTTGCCCAGTGGGATGGCGCTCTTGTGTGCACAGCAGAGGCTGCCTCAGACACGGTTTACCAGCCGACTTCCAATCTCTGTCCCACTTCCGCCCTCTTCCCAGTGCTCTGGGTAAAATGCTGGTCCTCATCTCAGGGTCTGGGGGAACCCAAAGAAAGCACTCACACTTCCCACTTCCCAACCCCTTGCCCTGGTCCTCCCCTCTCCTCTCCATCCATAGTCTTGACCCTCATCCCCATTGCCTTCTGTTGTGACCCTCCCCATTTCCCACAATTCACTGCTGAATAGCAGTGATCCACACTGAGTTCATGGGGAGCAGTAGGGAGTGTTGGGTGCCAGAGTGGCCTCTTGAGAAATGTTGGGCTCTGAGAGCTGAGGCCACGCCTGATAAAGTATCACATAACCTGTTGGGGGGTAACTGGTGCCACATCCCCGTGGTGGGCAAGCCGCTGCTCAGGTGTCTGGACACGGTGGAGGTGGTCACTGGGTCAGCAGAGAAGGGTCTCGCATTGCTAGGAGACACGGTCACTGGCTGGGACTTTGTGCTCTCCCCGGGCTCTGTGAGGGTGCCACTGGTATCGGCCATGTTTCATGTTTGCATGGCAAACTGTAGCTTGTCACAGGGGTTGGTGCGGTGGTCCCTGAGGCCAAGGTGAGGAGTCCAGATGTGAACACAGTCACGTCAGAGGTGAAAGGGTTGTGAGGGCCTGAAATGGGGACCTGGTCCGTTGTGTCAAATCCACTCTCGAAGGTGTTGGTTAGATGTGTGGGAGGAGTGTTTCTCTCAGTTGTGAGGGCTGAGGGACCAGAGAGGAAGAAGAATTAGATTAAGCCTGAGGCTTGAGTGCCAGGGACAGAAGTCATAGACCCTCAGCTGCGCCGACACTGGGGAGAACCCGCTGTGACTTTGGGCTTGGCGTCTGAGTGTCAGCTGTGTCTTTCAGAGAGTGACAGGAAGGAGGAAGTAGACCTGTGAGGAAGGGAGACCCCGGGACAATCTCTTCAGCCTCCCCTGTCAGGCCTGCTCCCAGAGCACAGAGCCATCTTCTTTCCTAGCCCCAGTCACTTTCCAGGCTCTTCTCAATCAAGAGCATCAAAGAGATTTCCTTTTAAAATGTCGTTGATTTAGTGTGTAAGTGTGTGTGTTTGTGTGTGTGCACAGTACACACGTGGAGGTTCGGGGACAGCTTGCAGGAGTCAGTTCTGGCATTTCATCAGATGGGTCCTGGGATTTGAACCCGGGTCATCGGGCTTGATGGCAAGTGCTGTTACCCATTGAGCCATCTCATGCCCCCTTTGAGTTTAAGAGATATTTCTATAATACGATGTTGTATAAAGGCAGCTTCTTCATAACGTCAGCTGGGGACCAGAATTGGGACAGAGAGGCGCTAGGGTCCCAAATTCAAGAGGAAACTACAAGGAAGAGCTATGGTCAGACACCCTCCTCGGGGTTCACTAAGACACACAGGAACAGACCCTGCCCCTCACACCATCATTCCAAGGCTTTAGCACCAGCAGCAGCGTGGGGCTGGACAGCATGTGGGAACTGAAATCAGAAGTTCTGAGTCTTGTGGGGAGCCACAGGTCTGTCTCCGCAGGAAAGACAGAGAAAGACTTCCCACCCCTCTACTGGGCATAGAAAAGACACATTCCTGAGGCCAGTGGTCACTGTGCAGGGAGGCCTGAGCTGCTGTTCTGAGCAATGAACTCTGAAAATCAATGAAGGTGAGGGAAAGGATGCAGGAAGAGGCCAACTTATGGCTTAGACCCCCTTAGGACACCCCAGTAACAGGGGGAGCCTTGATGGAGCAAGAGCTGGGCGTGCACAGGAGAGACTCTCAAAGCACTGGCAGGAAAGGACTCAGTCAGGAGCGGGGCTCCCACACCTGCAGGCTGAGTCACGCCTCTCCTGCCTTTCCTCATTCCTACTCAGCACATCAGTGTGTGTGCGAGGGAGAAGAGGAAACCATCCCACCTTCAAAGATGAAGGAGCTGGGCAGGAGAGCAGCTGCTTCCCTGCCTCAGTTGTCCTGGGCTATAAGGCCTGGTTGCTGGGGCGGTGCACATACTGCTATTAGAGTTGTAATTGGGCTGAGGCTTAAATACTTTTTAAAAACATTTTTGTTATTTTGGGGTGGGCACCTGGTATGAGGATGGAGATCAATGGACAACTTGCAGGAGTCAGCTCTCTCCTTCTACTACCTGGGTCCCAGAGACCGAGCTCAGATCATCAGGTTTGGCATCATGTGTCTTTTCCCACGAGCCACATGGTCATTGGCAGGGGATTTTTTCTCTCAGCTGAAAACATGAGCAAAGTTGAAGCTCCCCATGATTACCCCTCTGAAGCAGAAAATGAAGATCTGGAGGGGCAGCTCAGTCAGTACGTGCTTACCAAACAAACATGAGTTCAGCCCCCAGAACCCAAGCATGGTGCACATGCTTACAACCCCAGTGCAGATGAGGCAGAGGCAGGGGAATCCCTGGGGTCACTGGCCAGATAAGTCTAACCTACTGGGCAAGTTCCAGGTTAGTGACAGACCCTGTCTCAAAGAAAATAAAAGAGTGATGGATGGTACCTGAGAATGATACCTGAGGTTGTTCACTGTCTTCCACATGCTGATGCACACACACACGCATACACACACACATACACACACACACACACACACACACACACACACACACACACACAATGATAACAGAAAAGGTGACAGAAAAGTAAGTCCATTTCGTGATGGCATTCCTCCAAATGAAGACCCAAGAGTCAGTTTTCCCTGCTTCTCGGGTTGACATGGACCAGAGCAAAGAAATGAGACTCAGCCTCACAGCTGAGAGGGAAAACTCATCCTGGTTCACACCAGGGAGGATGGAGATGCACTCAGGTCAGGGGAGAAGGACCCGGCAGGTGGCTGATGAATTTATAATAACTGGTGGCTTTTCCCTGACACTTGCTGGATCTTCACCTTTTCCTGTTCTATAAATGTGGGGACCCCACATCTCTGCTCAGACTCTTCTCTCTTCCTTCTGTACATGAGAGACAAATTTTTGTATCTAGCCTGTTCTACAGAGTGAGTTCCAGGACAGTCAGAGCTGTTAAACAGAGAAACGCTATCTCAGAAACAACACACACACACACACACACACACACACACACACACACACACAAAGATGAAGACTCCTTGGAAAGGGAAGTGCCTGCCCACGTGGGCAGCAAACACAAAGAACAGCCCCATTTTTTTTCCTGGTTATAATCATTTAAGGTCAAAAAGAAAGAAGTTCCCGAATACCACTTCCTTTTCCATGAGAGCATCAAAAAGAGAGGGAAGGGAAGAAGTACTCTAGTGAAGTGTAAATACAAGCCACTCTACTCGAATGAGGGAAATGGAAGTGACAGTGGTTTGGTGGGGCCCTTTCCTCTTTGTTCTGTTTATTCACTCAGGACAGCCCCACCCAAGAGTCTAGACAGCTCTGCTTTCTCTCGGTCTCTGTCTCCTTAGCCTGTGACCCTGGTGTATGTCTTGCTGTGGACTCAGAAGTTCACCACCATACTTCCATGCCTATATGGAACTTTGAAGCAGCCTACCAAACTTTGATGTGAGGTACTTAAATCTGCTGCAGCTCACAGCAATACAGGTCACTCTGCATTATGGGTTAAGTTCTTGAGGTCACGCTGCATAAATGGGTCAAGTTTCTGAAGAAAGAACTTTGAATTCAACAGCCCAGGGAAAAATCGATCCCTTATCTTACCAAAGCTGTCAGCTCAACATTATCCAAAGGAGAGGTAGTACCCATATTTAATTTAAATAAGAATAACAGCAGACAGTACTTTTTGAAAATCAGATCTAAGGACAATTATTTTTATTTCTTATTAAAAAATTTTTAAAATTTAAATATATTTTGATCATGTTTTTTCCCTCTTCCAAATCCTTCCAGATCCTGTCCCCCTCCATATCCACCCAACTTTATGTTCTTTCTTAAAAAGCAAACAGAAACCAAATACAACAACAAAATCCTTCAAAACCAAGAAAACAAAATAAAACTCCAGCAAAAAATAAACAAATAACAACAAAAACAAAACAAAAAGACAACCAACCAGTCCATCAACCAATCCACCAAACAAACAAAAAACTGTAACTAAATAAAAGCTCACACAAAAGACTGGGAGTCCATTATATGTCGGCCAACTACTCATGAACATGAGACCTGCCTGTGGTGGTTTATGTACCCAGTGTCACTCCACTGGAGACAACTCACTTACCCTCTCTCCCAGCAGGTGTAAACAACAGTTTAGTTGCTAACTTTTGTTATCCTAATGGCTAGATTTTCATGATTAATTAATTAGTTAATTCATTAAATCATTTGTTTTTAAAATAATATAACAAAATAAAATAGGATAAGATAAAACAAAAACTATGACGTGGAAGTTGGACAAGACAACCCAATAGAAGGAAAAGAGCCCAAGAGAAGGCACAAGAATTAGAGACCCACTTGTCCACACACTCAGGAGTCCCATATAAATGCTAAGCTAGAAGCTATAATATGTATGCAGAGGATCTGTGCAGACCTGTGCAGACCTGTGCATGCTGCTTTAGTCTCTGTGAGTTCATGTGATCTTTGCTCATGTTGATTTAGACAGCTTTGTTTTCTTGGTGTTCTCCATCCCCTCTGGCTCTTACACTCTTTCTTCCACCTCTTCCTTGGGGTACCCTGAGCTCTGAGATGAGGGATTTTACGGGCATCCCATTTAGAGCTGTGTGTTCCAAGGTCTCACTCTTTGTATAATGTCTGCCTCTGGGTCTCTATATTTGTTCCCATTTGCAGCAGGAGGAAGCTTCTCTGATGATGGCTGAATAAGGCACTGATCTATGACTATAGCAGAATATCCTTAGGAGTCATTTTTTCACTACATTTTTTCCTCTTTTTTTAGACCAGTATTATTTGGTTTTGCCCTAGGTCCCTGGCCTATCTAGTTTCAGGTTCTGGGTCACCTAAGCAGTGTCTGGTATGGGTTCCAACTCCTGGAGTGGGCCTTAAGTCAAATCAGTTATCGATTGGTTACCCCCACAACCTTTTTGCCACCATTGCCCTATCTTGTAGATAAAGGGTTTATGGCTGGTTTGATGTTTACATTTTTTTTGATACCATGCAGAGTACCTTCCTGTACCAAAGATGCTGAAACACAGGGGTGACGGCTCTGTGTAGGTGCCAGCTCACCAGCTCCGTGTTCAGTGAGTTGTGTAGATGTTGTCTTCAGCAGTGGGGCTCTGCTGGAAGTTTGTCAAGAGCAACCTATAGTCTTGGCTACAGTCTGGGTTGTTTGTGTATTCCCATGGGGCCTCTTTGGCCAACAAAGCAATTAGATGTAACCCAGTACTGGTACTGGAAGCTTTGCTGGGTGACAAGAGATGGCCAGTGAGGACTCGGTCTCCCCCATTATTTGGCAATTTCATTTAGATTGTCTTCACATATGTACGTATTTTAGGAAATTTCTACTGTATTAGGTTTCCGTACGACCCCTCAAATGCCCCTTAATTTTAGCTCTCTCCACGTTTTCCTTCCGCAGCCCTCTCTCCCCCCACTTCCCACTTGGTCTCGTTACAGCGTCTCCTTCCACCTCTACCTATCTATTCCATTCCCTTTCTTAAGGACGTCTATGTGCGTCCTCTAGTCCTTTACTCTGTACCTACCCTCTGTGGTCCTATGCACTGTAGCTTGGTTATCATCGACTAACAGCCACATATAAGTAAACACATATATTTGTCTTTATGGGTTTGGGATACCTCACGCAGGATGAGTTTTTCTACTTCTATCCATTTTCCTGAAAATTTCAGGGTATCATATTTTTAGACAGCTCAATAATACTCCATTTTGCAAATACACCACATTTTCTTTATTCGTTCTTTTTTTGAGGGTCATCTATATTGTTTTTAGTTTCTGTCTATTATGAATAGAATAACAATGAACATGGTTGAGCAAGTGTCTCTGTGGTAGGATGGAGCATCCTTTGGGTAGATGCCCAAGAGTGGTATAGCTGGATCTTGAGGTAGATTGAGTCCCATCTTCCTGGTGAGCTGCCACACTGATACCTACAGTGGCTGTGTGAATTTGCACTCCCACCAGCAATGGATGAGTGTTCCTCTTACTCCATATCCTTGCCAGAATGAGCTGTCATTTGTCTTGTTAATCTTAGCCATTCTGACAGATGTGAGATGAAATCTCAAAGTAGTTTTGATTTTCATTTCCCTGATGGCTAAGGATGTTGAACATTTCTTTAAATGCATCTCAGCCATTTGGATTTTTCTCTGTTGAGAATTCTCCGTTTAGATCTGTATCCCATTTTTAATTGGACTTTTTTTGAGATCTACTCTCTTGAGTTCTTTATATATTTTGGATATTGGATGTGTAGCTGGTAAAAATGATGTTTTCCCATTCTGTGGGCTGCCCCTTTGTCATATTCTGGGTGTGCTTTGCCTTACAGAGTGTTTCAGTTTCCTGAGGTTCCATTTATTGATTTTTTTTTTTTTTGGTTTTTCGAGACAGGGTTTCTCTGTGTAGCTTTGCTCCTTTCCTGGAACTCTCTTTGGAGACCAGGCTGGCCTCGAACTCACAGAGATGCGCCTGCCTCCTGAGTGCTGGGATTAAAGGTGTGCGCCACCACCGCCCGGCCCATTTATTGATTGTTGATCTTAGTGCCTGAAGAACTATTGGTGTTCTGTTCAGGAAGTTGTCTCCTGTGCCAATGAGTTCAAGGCTACTCCCTATTTCCTCCTCTATCAGGTTCAGTGTATCTGGTCTTAGTTGAGGTCTTTGATCCACTTGAACTTGAGTTTTGTTCAGGGTGATAGATTTGGATCTATTTGCTTTCTTCTACATGCAGCCATCCAGTTTGTTTGACCAGCACCATTTGTTGAAGACAAGAACTGTCTTTTCTCCAGTGTGTATTTCTGGCTTATCAAAACTCAGGTGTTCACAGGTGTGTGGATTTATGTCGAGGTCTTCAATTCAATTTCATTAATCAATGTATCTGTTTTTACGCCAGCACCATGCAGTTTTTATTACTATAACTCTATAGAACAACTTGAAATTTGGAATGGTGAGACCTCCAGCAGTTCTTATTCAGGATTGCTTTAGCTATGGGTTTTTTTGTTTTTCCATATGAAGTTGAGAATTGTCCTTTCCAGGTCTGCAAAGAATTGTGTTGGAATTTTGATGGAGATTGCATTGAATTTGTAGATTGCTTTTGGTAGGTAGATTACTATGTTAATCCCACTGATCCATGCATAAGGAGATCTTTCCATCTTCTGAGAGAAAGATGGCTTTAATTTCTTTCTTCAAAGACTTGAAGTTTTTATCATACAAATCTTTCACTTGCTTGGTTAGAGTTACCCCAAGATATTTTATAGTGTTTGAGGCTAATATGAAAGGTGTTGTTTCCCTGATTTTTTTCTCAGTCGGTTTGTCACTTGTGTATAGGAGGACTACTGAATTTTTTTTTTTTTTTAGTAAATCTTGTAATCCAGCTACTTTGCTGAAAGTGTTTATCAGCTGTAAGAATTCCTCAGTGGAATTTTTAGGGTCACTTATATGTACTATCATACCATGTGCAAATAATGATACTTCGACTTCTTCCTTTCCAGTTCATATTCCTTAATCTTCTTCAGTTGTCTAGCTGCTCTAGCTAGAACTTGAAGTACTGTATTGAATAGATATGGAGAGAGTGGACAGGCTTGTCTTGTTCCTGATTTTAGTGGGATTGCTTTGAGTTTCTCTCCATTTAATTTGATATTGGCTATATAGGCTTGCTGTAAACTGCCTTTATTATGTTTAGGTATATCCCATGTATCTCTAATCTCTCCAGGACTTTTATCATAAAGGGTGTTAGATTTTGCTGAAGGCTTTTTTTTTGCATCTAATGAGATGATGATTTTTTTCTATCAGTTTGTTTATATGGTGGATTACATTTACTGATTTTCATATAATGAACTATCTTTGCATCTCTGGGATGAAGCCTACTTGATCATAGTGGATCAAGTCTTGATGTGTTTTTGATGATGTGTTCTTGGATTCAGTTTGCAAATATTTTATTATTTTTTGCACTTAAGTTCATAAAGGAGATTTGTCTATAATTCTCTTTGTTGCATCTTTATGTGGTTTGGGTATCAGGCCAATTGTGGCCTCATAAAATGAATTGGGCAAAGTTCCCTCTGTTTCTCTTTTATGAAATAATTTGAGGAGTATTGGTGTTAACTCTCCTTTGAAAGGCTGGTAGAATTCTTCACTAAAACCATCTGGCCTGGAGCTTTTCTTTTGGTTGGGACACTTAATGACTGCTTCTATTTCATGAGGGATTGCAGGTCTACTTAAATTGGTTGTCCGGTCTTGATTTAACTTTGGTAAATGGTACATATTGAGAAAATTATCCATTTCTTTTAGATTTTCCATTCTGTTGGAGTACATGCTTTAAAAGTATGTCTATGAGTCTCTGAATTTTCTTGGTATCTGTTGTTATGTCCCCTTTTTCTTTCTGATTTTGTTAATTTAAATCTTCTCTCTTCACTTTTTAGTTAGTTTTGAAAGGGTTTGTCTATCTTGTCTATTTTCTCAATGAACCAACTTAATGATTTTTTGTATTGTTCTCTTTGTTTCGTTTTTATTGATTTCAGCCCTAAGTCTGATTATTTCCTGCTGTCTACTCCTCTTGGCCATGATTATTTTTTGTTCTAAATCTTTCAGGTGTGCTGTAAGTTGCTAGTATGAGATCTCTCCAGTTTTTTTTTTTAATGTAAGCACTTAGTGCTATGAAATTGCCTCTTATAATTTCCAATTTCATTGTGTTTCATAAGTTTGGGTATGTTGTGTATTCATTTTCATTGAATTGTAGAAAGTTTTTGATTTCTTTTTAAATTTTTGTCTTGATCCATTTGTCTTTCAGTAGAGAGTTGTTCAGTTTCCTGAACAACAAAGTTGAGTTTGTAAGCTTTCTGGTGTTTCTGTTGTTGAAATCCAGCTTTAATCTGTGGTGGTCAGATAGGATACAGGGAATTATTTTAATTTTCTTGTACTTGCTGAGACTTGCTTTATGTCCAATATGCTGTCATTTTGGAGAAAATTCCATGAGGTGCAGAGAAGATATATTCTTTTGTGTTTGGGTGGAATACTCTGTGAATATCTGTTATTCCATTTGGCTTATAACATGTTAATTCCATAATTTCTCTGTTTAGTTTTTGTCTGCATGACCTGGTCATCTCATTGGTGAGGGTGGGGTGTTGAAGTCTCCCACTATCAGTGTTGAGGGTCACTGTGTGATTTAAGCAGTGGTAGTGTTTCTTTTACAAACTTGGGTGCCATTGTGTTTGGGGCATAGATGTTAAGAACTGAAAGTCATCTTGGTGGGTTTTTCCTTTGATGAGGATGTAGTGTCCTTCCCTATCTCTTCTTATTGGTTTGGTTTGAAATCTATTTTGTCAGATATTAAAATAGCTAAACGAGCTTGCTTCTTAGGTTCACTTGCTTGGAATATCTTTTTCTAAACCTTTACCCTAAGGTAAAATATCTGTTCTTGAAGTTGAGGTGTGTTTCTTGGATGAAACAGAAGGATGAATCTGTTTTTACATCCATTCTGTTAGTCAGTGTCTTTTTATTGGGGAATTGAGACCATTGATATTGAGAAATATCAATGACCAGTAATTCTTGACTCCTGTTATTTTGTTCTCTCTCTCTCTCTCTCTCTCTCTCTCTCTCTCTCTCTCTCTCTCTCTCTCTCTGTGTGTGTGTGTGTGTGTGTGTGTGTTTCTTTCTTTTGATTGTGCTGGCCTGAGATTGTTTATTCCCTGTGTTTTCATGGGGGTAGTTAAGTTCCTTGGGTTGGAGTTTTTCTTTTAGCTCTTTCTGTAGGTTTGTGATTGTAGACAGATATTGTTTAAATTTGGCTTTATCACAGAATGTCTTATTTTCTCCTTCTATGGTGATTGAAAGTTTTGCTGGGTATAGTAGTCTGGGCTGGCATCTGTGGTCTCTCAGAGTCTACAGCTAAAATATCCAGATCCTTCTGGATTTTAGAGTCTCCATTGAGAAGTCAGGTGTAATTCTGATAGGTTTGTCTTTATATGTTACTTGGTCTTTTCCCCTTGCAGCTTTTAATATCTTTCTTTGTTCTGTATGTTTAGTGACAAGAGCACTCTCTTTTCTGGTCCTCCTTATTTGGTGTTCTGTTTGCTTCTTGTACCTTCTTTAGGTTAGGAAATTTTTTTTGAAAATATTTTCTGGGGGGCTGGAGAGATGGCTCAGAGGTTAAGAGCACTGGCTGCTCTTGCAGAGGTCCTGAGTTCAATTCCCAGCAACCACATGGTGGCTCACAACCATCTATAATGAGATCTGGTGCCCTCTTCTGGCGTGCAGGTATACATGCAGGCAGAGCAGTGTATACATAATAAATAAATAAATATTAAAAAAAATCTTAAAAAAATATTTTCTGAGCCTTTGAGCTGGGAATCTTCTTCCCCCATTCCCATTATTCTTAGGTTTGATCTTTTCATGGTGTCCCAGATTTCCTAATTGTTCTGTGATAGGAGTTTTTTAAATTTAACGTTTTCTTTGACTGATGTATCCATTTCTTCTATTGTATCTTCAATACCTGAGATTCTCTCTTCCATCTCTTGTATTCTGTTGGTGAAGCTTACCTCTGCAGTTCCTGTCCAGATTCCCAAATTTTTATTCCCAGAATTCCCTCAGTTTGGATTTCCGTTATTCTATTCCCATTTTCAGGTCTTGAACAGTTTTATTAATTTCTTTCTACTGTTTTTTTTTCTGGAGTTCTTTAAGAGATTTATTCATTTCCTCTTTAAGGACCTTTATCATCTTCATAAGGAGGGTTTTAGAGTCTTTTTCTTGTCCTTCAGCTATGTTGGAATATTTAGGGCTGCTGTGGCGGGACAGCTGGGCTCTAGTGGAGACATAGTGTCCTGGCTGTTGTTGATTGTGTTTTTATGCTGGCGTCCGGGCATCTGAGATTTGGATGAATATAGGTCTAGTGCTGGTTTCTGGTTTGTCTTCATTGGGTGGATGTTTAGTTCTCAGTTTCTGTTTCCTCTCTGGATTTTGGAGAATGTGATGGCAGTGTGTTGTTTGATAGGGCCCTGGGGGTTCCAGGTGAAATGTGTTACTGGATATTTAGGGAGCTGACACTTAGGAATGGGGTTAGGCTAGGAGTCTGAAGGGGTTCACAGGAGAGAGGAGAGCAGAGTGCTCAGTCAGAATCTGCTTGCTTTGTCTCATTGGAATCAGGGGAGACAGTGAAGGGAGGTCACCCCTGAGGTTCTGCTATAGTGCTGGGGATGAGACAGGGGGATGGGGTTGGATCTAGAGCAGTGACCTTTTAGGAGGTTACATATCAGATATTCTGCATGTCAGATATTTACATTATGATTCATAACAGTAGCACAACTACAGTTATGAAGTAGCAACGAAATAATTTTATGCTTGTGGGCCACCACAACACGAGGAACTGTATTAAAGGGCCACAGCATTAGGAAGGTTAAGAACCGCTGCTCTGGAGGAGCAGAAGGAGAGAGGAAGATCTACATTCAGCCTACCTGCTTCCCTGGCAGGAGTGCCCCTGGGTCAGCAGCAATGTCTACAGGGGTTGGGGGCTGGGATACAGCATCAAGTTGGCAGAGGGAGGTTAGGAAGGGAGGTTCTGTGGGATCCACAGGAGATGGGAGCATGGTGGGCAGGGAAGGCGGCCATAGGTGTTCTGCTGCAGAGCTGGGGATGAGACTGGAGGATTGCATTTGGAGAGGAGAAAGGAGTAGTGAAGGTCTTCAGTTAGCTTACCTGTTTCCTTGTCCTGCTCAGCTGGTGTGTTCCCAGGGAATGCCTGCTGGTGTTGGAGACTGGGATGCTGGGATGAGTTGGGGGAAGACAGGTTGGAGGAGATGGTCTTTGTGATCCATTGGGGATGGGGTCAGAGAGGAAAGGGAGACAGCAGCAGGTGTTCTGCTACAGAGCTGGGGATGAGACTGGGGGATTGGGACTGGAGGAGCAGAGGGAGAGGTGTGAGTCTGCATTCAGCCTATTTTTTGCTCTCAGAGGAGGGGCTCCTGGCTTAGTAGCAGGTGCCTGCTGGGTCTGGGGTCTAGGATAAAGCAAGGAGTTGGGGGGAGAGGTTAGAAGAGGAAGATCTGTGAGATCCACAGTGAATGGGAGCAGGGGGCAGGGAAGGCTGTCACGGGTGTTCTGCTGTAGAACTGGGGATGTGACTGAGGGACTGGATCTGGGGGAACAGTGGGAAAAGAGAAGATCTACAGGCAGTACCTCTTAAACACAAAACTATTGAAGATCAATCTTTAGGAATAGCTGTGGGTGTAGACAAACCAGACTGTAAAGCTTCCATTGGCCACATGGTGGCGTCAACATGTCATAAATCAATCAACAATCTTGATTTACCAGATTTCTTTTTAATTACAAAAACTGGAGAATTCCAGGGAGAGAACTGGAGCAAGGCTGTCAGCGCTAGCTTACAGGAACTTTGTGGTATAATTTGGCTCCAGACTGCCAGGATACCTTTCCACCTGAGCTGCAACACTTAAATTCAGTGTCGTGACTCAGACAGGCTCTCCTGGTGCCTGTGCTCTCCCTCATGGGCTGAGCCACACTGGGACCCTATCCCTCATCTCTGGTCCACCCAAAACAGACTCACCTTCCAACTCACCAATTGCTCAGAACCCCATCTACCTTATTGGCTTAAAATAGCGCCAATAAGGATTAATCAAGATTAATCAGGCCTCAGAGAGAGAGAGATAGGAAATGTCATGAACTTTCTAAAATTATTTAGAAATGTGGGGAACTTCAAACATAGAGCCAAATTAGCTGCTTTAGAAACCTATGCTGTTCAAAGACAGACAGAAAAGTTCAGT
>CABHPP010141479.1:58959-82958 GCA_902168425.1 Peromyscus attwateri | reverse complement strand
TGATTTTATACAAATGAGATTACCAGGGGCCGAGGGGTATACGTAGCTCAGTGTAGAGGTAAAGTGTAGCCATGCTCAAGGCCCTGATTTCAGTCCTCAGAATGCATCAATAAATACATATGCATACATAAAACTAAGTTGCTAGTGTGTTGGTGCTAGCACTTGGAAAGCAGAGGTAGGAGAATCATGTGTTTGAGGCAAGCCTAGACTACACAGAGTGATCCTATCTTAAAAACAAAAAAACAGATCACATCCAAGATTTAAAAAAAGAAAAGTTATATTTTCATATTATCCAATTTTCTAGGTCTTTTTTGTGACCCGTGGTTTTTGAGTTCTTGTGGTTACTACTAAGTAAGCATAACCCCATATGTTGCATTCTTATGGTCTTCCAGCTATTGTAAGCATTTTATGCAGAGAAGTATGACTTTGAGGCAGGTCAGATGAAGAACTGGAGGCACAAAGAACTTGGGTTTTTCAAGGTTGCACTAGTAAGTTGATGTAACCAGGGTTTGAATATAGTAGCCCAAGTCCAGAACCTGCTCTAAATCTTGGCTCTAGTGATTCTGAATTTCTTTCCAGAAGCAAATTCTCAGTATCTTTAAACATTATGAGTTGCAACAGATAGATGGTTTGTAAAATCAGACTAAGTTAATTTTGTTACATGTTACCAGGGATTTAGGCATTGGGATTTAGAGTTGAAGGATCTGAAGTCACAGTATCTCTCAGATGCCCATTCTTGTTGAGCACATAAGCTGCTTAAGCCTTTCATAGTGGCCGGATAGCACATTGTTAGACTTTTCAGTCAAGGTTGAGTTTATCTAGCTACTTATTTATCTACACACGTATAATACATACTCTGTGTGTGTGTGTGTGTGTGTGTGTGTGTGTGTGTGTGTGTGTGTTTGTGTGTGTGTGTGTTGCTGACGATGAAACCCAGGGCCTCAAGCATACTATGCAAGTGCTGTACCACTGAACTTCGTGGCCAGCCTGCTTTTATGTATTCTGTTCGGTGTTACTCTTAAGAGGGATAAAGAAAGTGATAATGATGTTTTTGCTTTTGTACAGAGGAGAGCAGTGAGCAGGATGAGGTAGAGCGAGGCCAACCTCAGTTGTGGGCTAAATCAGCTTTTCCCCTGTGCATGTCACTGACTGGAGAAAGGCCCCCCATCTCCTCGTTGTCTTCTAGGATATTCGAGATTGTTCTGGACCCTTGAGCGAGCTCACTGAACTGAACACCAGGGTGAAAGAAAAGTTCCAACAGTTACGGCACAGGATACAGGTAAGTGAGGCTCCAACCCTCTGTTAGCTAAGGGTGGGTAGCCGGGTTGAGAGCACAGACCTAGACTAGCCTTGGCTTGAGAGTTGACCAGGCTCTTTACCTGGAGGCAGTAGTAAACATTGTTACATCGAGGGTGACTGGACTAACAAAGATTGGTACCTATGCACTGGTTCCCTGCCTGAGTGTGTCACCAACATGTCCTGGGTGTTTTCCATGCTATGATTTTTTTTGCAGTAACCCCCTTATGGTTTCTGGAGTCACACCTGACTTTCACTATGGTGTGAGTGCCCTCTCAAGTGAGAAGGAACCATGTCAGTAGCAGAGCCATCCACTGCTGTACCCTCAGGGACGGGTGCTACAAATCTGCCCATCGCTGGGTGGGGTTAGAACCACCTGGTTTTGCTGTGTGTGGTAAATGACAATGTCCCAAAACTATCATTCAACTCTTGGGTTGCTTAGCAGATGGTCTCTTCCAAAACTGGTGGAAAGTTAGCAGGTCGGACAGCTCCAGAGTGCTTTCTTGGTGTTCCCTTCCTAAGGCACTTTCAGATGAGGTGATTTCTGCCTTTGGAGCTGACTTTAGGATTTCAGCACTATTGCTGTGCCTAGGTGATTGCCCTCCCCAGCACTGCTTCCTCCATCTGAACTTTGGAAAATTATGGCTTCCTATGTGTTATTTTTGTGTGTGTGTCCACAGCTGTTCGTCTCGGTCATGTGTCTTGGTGATGGCCTTTATTTGTTCTCTGTGCCACTCTTTCTGATTTGTTAGTTACACATCTTCCCAGAGTTTGTCTTCTGCAAGATTACAGATAGTTTTTGCAATGTCTTCCCCTTCTGGGAGTGGACATGCCACAGCATTGAGTCTCTAAGCCTACCTGTGTCTGGAGGACCTGCACCTGAGGAGCCTCCCAGCCTTATCTAGCTGTAATTTTTTCTAGCCATTTCTCTACCAACAGGCATTCATTTGGACCACTTCCTGTTTTGATTCTTAGAGCTAATTTGTTTTCTTAAAATGCCTTTCTTCAGCTCTCCAACTCCTAACTACCACTGTTGCATAAGTACCTGCATGTGTACCTTTTCTAATTTTAGGTAAATATCCTTGCCAATACATTTACATATTTACTATGCTCTTACCCCTGCTTACAACCTCTCCTTAAGCATAGACGTGTTGCTGGCATCTAGCAAGGTAATAGGCCAGTGCATGACTAGCCCCGTCCTAGCTCCCATCTGCATTTCCTCAGCATTTGCACACTCTCTGTATACCTGAAAACACAGTAAGCACTTCGTGAACGTCTCTTTTGTGTATTTCAACACAGTTGTGTGTGAGTAGAAGAGAGCTGGCCTGCGGCTTCTGAGTATGCTATTTCCTATGTAGTTGGTGCTGGGCTTGGCCCTGTGGAAATGTCTGTCTTTGAGTTTGTGTCTCCTCAGCTGGATTGGAGAGTAACAGTACACCTTTCAGTTCTCCAGAGATGTCAGGTTCTCTGTGACAACTCCCAAGCAGCCTCTTCTAAGGAAACTGTACATTTCACCTTCTCTCTGTCTCCCTTCTTCCTATTCACTCATTCTTCCTCTGAGATCAATGTAGCAAAAAAATAGAATACAAGGCTCTTTGTGCAGTCACTGCACTGTAGGGAATGGGAATTCCAAACAATGTCGTTCTTATAACTGGTGACATTTGCACTGCCGCCCCCCCCCCATTTTTTTTTTTTTTTTTCTTGAGACAGGGTCTCACTATGAAGCTCTGGCTATCCTGAAAGTCACTATGTAGACCAGGCTGGCCTCGAACTCACAGAGATCCAACTGCCTCTGCCTCAAGTGCTGGGACTAAAGGTGTGCATCACCATGCCCAGTTATATTTTTTCTTTCAATTCACACTCAGTTATTCTTTTTTCTTCTTTAGCAATTTTGGGGGGCATAAACTTGGAAGTAATTTCTGAGGTATTAAAATGACACATGCTTGTTCCAAACCAGCATATGCAAATTTATGTAGCAATGAGTAGATTGTTATCTGGATGAACTAATATGTTGATGTTTTAGCTCTATGGCTTGCTTGAAAGTGGAACTTGTGATTTGTAAACTAAAAATAGGACTTGAGGCATGAGGTGGTGTGGCATCTTTACAGTGTGTGTATGACAGTTCTGTTATCTTAGGTCTGATACTGTTGGTCACATCTGCTGTCCTTTGCTCATGGTAAACTCTTGCCTTGGTATTTGGTTATTCTGAATCATGTGCACTCATCTTCTCTACGTCTCTCCTGGAGCCTCTGCAGCCTGGGCCAGAGCCCATCTCTCAGTCTCCAAGGATTATCACAAGTCTGGGGACACTGTTTATGTTCATTTCTCTTCTGCTCGGTTTTCAAACCGCTCAGGAAAGATAAATCATCCCTCTACCCAAAGTCCATCACTCATCCCCAGCCATCCCCCTCAAAACCAAAACAAAACAGACAAGTGTCCATGCTTGTGCTCTGCTGGTTAGTGGACATCCCCAGACTGTCTTACTGCTTCTGGAAGTATCTGCGGGTCCTGGGTTTGTGATGCTTTCAGTTCAGGGTCAGCCTCAAGTGGCCTTAGGCTTCAGTGTTGTGTTCAAACAAACCCTCAAAGCTCTGTTGGAGTAGGTACAGAAGTGGGCAATTTTGGAAACACGTAATAGTGTGGTATCCTTCTGGTATTGCATTGGGATCAGTGGGCTCCTGTGTTTTGTGTTTTGTGTTTTTTATTTTAGGCAGTCTCAAGGCTGTAGGAGTGGTAATGCCTGCTCCTGCCAAGGTAGCCATGCTAGAGCTGACCACTCCAGCACCGTTTCCTGCTCACCTTTGCGCTGCTCATATTTCCTTCTCTTTCTTGCACACTTGCCTGTATGTTTTAAAAGGGTATTTGATTGTTTTGGACTTGCTCCCTCCCACTCCCAAGTGTCTGTTGTAAAGGATGCTTCACTTGTCTTTGTGTGTCCCTGCTAGAAACAGAAACACTCTGGCTAACAGCTGTTTCCCCTCCAGGAGCTGGAGCAGTCAGCAAAGGAGCAAGACAAGGAGTCGGAGAAGCAGCTTCTACTTCAGGAAGTGGAGAACCACAAAAAGCAGATGCTCAGGTAAGCAGGGTAACCTACAGCCCTCTCTGCTGGGTCACTTGCTGGCTGGGAGGCTTGTACATGTATTTCTCTAATAAGCCTGGCTTAATGGTGATGTAGTGGTGTCATTAACACACACAGGCTGAAAGTTCTTTAGATCAGTAAGTTTCAAATGTAGGAGGGAAGGGAGATGAGTAGCGTCTGCGTGGACATTTGGAGCTGTGTGTGTTTATAGTGCTCATGGTGTGTATATGTTTGCAGAGTTAACCTTATACTGTACTGTAGTACTCAAGTATTTTAGAATTTTGTAGGTGTGGAAGCTGTGTGTGGAGTCGGTTCTTTCTTGATGTTTTAATCTTTTTTTTTTTTTTTCGAGACAGGGTTTCTCTGTGTAGTTTTGGTGCCTGTCCTGGATCTTACTCATGTAGACCAGGCTGGCCTCAAACTCACAGAGATCCACCTAGCTCTGCCTCCTGAGTGCTAGGATTAAAGGCGTGCGCCACCACCGCCCGGCTCTTTCTTGATGTTTTATGAGACCAGGGGTTGGAACTCTGCTTATCAGGCCTGCAGACAAGCACCTCTACCCTCTGAGCCATCCCGATGGCCCTGGTTCTGTTGTTTGAGACAGGGTCTCTTGTATCCCAAGTTGGCCTCAAACTCACCATGTAGCTGAGGATAACCTTGGATTCTGATCTTCCTGTTTCTACTTCCCAGGTACTGGGGTTACAGGCATGTACCACCATATGTTTATGTGGTGCTTAGAATCAAAACCAGGGTTTTGTGCATGCTAGACAAGCACTGCACCAATGCAGCTACACCCCCACACCCACTTTTTATATATTTGAAAGCAAAAATGTAATTACTTTCGGGGGCTAGAGAGATGGCTCAGCAGTTTCAAGTGTGTATTGCTCTTCTAGAGGACCAGAGTTCAGTTCCTAGCACCCACGTCAGGTGGCTTGCAACTGCCTGTAACTCTTAACTCCTGTGGGATCTGATGCCCCTCACCTCCATAGGCAGTTATGTGCACACACAAACACACACACACACACACACACACACACACTCACTCACACACACACTCACACAAACACACAATTCAAATAATAAAAAGTAAACTTTTAAAAACACGATTATAATACAGGGTATTTTTGTAATACAGGGTAAATTTTATTCAAGAATAATTGGTGTGACGAAAGCTCACAGGAATTGAGCCTACTCAAGATGGACCAAAATTTAACTTTCAGTGTGGCATTATCTCAATGCACTAAAATGTAAATAAGTTTATGTTAGAATTGAGATTTTGGTGACATTGCAGCTGTATGCTAATCTTTGATTATAAAGCAGTATGTGACATTTCTTAGTCTCTAAATCAGGGAATATAACTTTTTTAACAATGTCTGGCAACATGAATCATTGTTTCTCCCTTCAGGTTGGACTTTTGTACTATAGCCCAAAAGGGTCTTGTTATTGCAGACACACCTTTCCAGCCCCATTGTGTTCAAGGCCATCTCAGTAGTCTCTGCTGCATCAGAATTCCCATACGTTTTCCTTTGTCACAACTATTTGCTTGTGGTTTCCTTTCTGAGATGCATTACTCTGCAGTAGCAGGCTCATTAACAGCAGCTGTGTGAATACCACTCGGCTGTTAAGAGAGACTGACAAAGACATGGGAGTGGATGGTGCAAGTGTGCCTGGCGCATTGGCGATGGCTCCCTAAGCCACCAAGTGTTCTCAGATTGTGAGCATGAACTCACTGGGACTGCGTGTGTGCAGTGGAGTAAGTTGCACCAAACCCGGTCAGCTTAGTGTGTGTGTAAAACAAAGCACGGCTGTTCCTGGTGTGGCATTGAAGGTTTGAGAAAGACAGCAGGGAATGACCTTTGAAGTAGTAGTTATGGTTATCGGGTTATCAGGTTGTCATACTGTGTAGTATTTCCTCCCTAATAAAAGTGAGCTCCTTGAAGACAGGCACTCAGCTCTGCACCCCTGGGCCTTGCACAACACCATTGTGAACAGTTTGAAGATGTAATTGATTGTTTGAAATGGCAGGTGTGGAATGGGCTGGTAGGTGCTGTGCAGGCATCTGAGAGCCTATCTCAAAACTGCTTTAGTTGCAGTGCTAGGAAGGCAGAGGCAGGAGGAGCTCTGTGAGTTCAAGGCCACACTGGTCTACAAAGTGGGTTCCAGGACAGCCAGGGCTATACAGAGAAACCCTATCTTTAAAAAAAAAAAAAAGAAAAAAGAAAGAAAGTTAACTCCACAAAATTGTCCTCTGACCTCCACACATGTACTATGGCATGCACCCCCTACCCCAATCATACACCCATAAAAATTTTTTTTAATTTAAAGAAAGCCACCCTATTAGTTAAGTACTCCATCCAGGCCTTAGCACAGTTGATTTGAGCTAGCGTGTGAGAGTTCCAGAGCATGGGTTTGATTGTCCAAGGGATATGGTTGGCCTTTTCTGTTTGTCAGTGAAGAATGGATTGCTAATCTCAAGCGCTGCTTACATTTGAGCTATTGCTTGTAAAGAAGAAGGTGAAGAATGTGAGTAAATCAGGCCAGTCACGGTGCCCTGTGACATTTGTAGTGCCTACGACTGGTGCAAGTAGACAGAGAAGAGCAAGCCGTGGAGGAACGTTGACTCTTGGGATTTTAACCCCTCTAACAGCACTGTGAGAGAAATGGTGGTTCCAGTACTAGGGATGGAGGAGGAATGCTAGGTCATGGTTCTCAAGGACAGCACCCAGACACTTGTCAGGAACTAAAGCCGTTGTGGGTCTGTGTCTAGTAGAGTGCCATGTCCCTGGTCTCCCAGCTGCCTAGCAGGAGAGGGATAATGACAGAATACTCTGGAAACATCTTCCAGAGATTCAGAGGAAATGTCAAGACCTATGCTAAAGTAGTTACCAGGGCTAGCAAGAAGAGGAAGTGGAGGGAGGTAAGGTTGAACTCTGAGTCACACCTGGGAGGGCAACTGGTTAGGCCCAGCAGCCTAATGGAGCCACCAGGACCTCATGTGTGACCCTTCTTCTTCCAGCAACCAGACCTCATGGCGGAAAGCCAATCTTACCTGCAAAATTGCCATCGACAACCTGGAGAAAGCAGAACTTCTGCAGGGAGGAGACCCCTTAAGGCAAAGGTATCTTCCCTTTGTCCCTGTGGGCTCTGGTAACATAACATCTAAGCACCATGTTTTCATAACATTTTCTGTTATTGCAGAAGTATTTTTTTTCTTTTTTGAGACTGGGTCTCATACATCCCAGTCTGCTCTCAAACTTGCTGTATAGCTGAGGATAGCCTTGAACTTCGGATCTCACAGGCGTGCACCTCCATACCAAGTTTATGCTGTTCTGAAGACCCACCCAAGGGCTTCGTGCATACTAGGCAAGCACTTTACCAACTGAGTCCCCAGCCCTGACTAAATTTGACTAAAATTGGTTTTGGGTTTTGGGATTTTGTTTGTTTGTTTGTTTGTTGTTGTTGTAATGGGGGGTTGAACCTAGGGCCTCATGCATGAAGGGCAAATGCTCTACCACTGAGCTAACTCCAAGCCCTCCCTGACAATATTTTTTAAAGATTTATTTATTATGTATACAGTGTTCTGCCTGCATGCTAGAAGAAGACACCAGATCTCATTATAGATGGTTGTGAGCCACCACATGGTTGCTGGGAATTGAACTCAGGACCTCTGGAAGAGCAGCCAGTGCTCTTAACCTCTGAGCCATGTCTCCAGCCCTCTCCCTGACAATTTTAAGCCTCTTCTTTTAACTGCACATGCATAGTATCTATGTTATTAACCAGTCCTGTTGGTGTGTTTGCATTTCTACCTTTTCAGTGTCGTATGAGGCATCAAGGCAGGTTTTGGTCCGGTTTCTTTGAACAAGTTCTCTGGGAGTGAATGAACATTTCTGAGTCTTTTCATACTTAGTTCAAACTGGTTTACAGACAGCAGCATGGTTTCCCTTCCTTCCAGCAGGGCTAGAGAATGTAGATTTAACATATATCCTTAGCCACACTGACTGATGTTTTAGAAATGTGTAAGCCGGGCAGTAGTGGTCCACGCCTTTAATCTCAGCTCTCGGGAGGCAGAGGCAGGTGGATCCTTGTGAGTCAAGTCCATCCTGGTCTACAGAGCCAGTTCCAGGACAGCCAGGGCTACACAGTAAGACCCTATCTTGAAAAACCAAAAAGGAAGAAAGAAATGTATACTAGCTGGCTGTGTGGTACTTGCCTATAATCCTAGCACTCACGGGTGGGAGGTGGGCTGAGGTGAGGACACTCTACTCTCTGGACCAGGCTGAACTACATTTTGAGACCCTCTATCAAAGCACAAACAGAAAAAGCACTAATGTGATGGGTTAAAAATGGTGCTTTTGTAGCAAGCTAGGTTTTTGTTGCTTCTGCTCCTTCCTCTGGACTTTCAGGAAGACTACCAAAGAGAGTTTGGCGCAGACATCCAGCACCATCACAGAGAGCCTCATGGGGATCAGCAGGATGATGTCACAGCAGGTGCAGCAGAGCGAAGAGGCTATGCAGACTCTAGGTAAGAAGTAGAAACTGCTCCAGAATGCATACCCTGGCACCTCTGCGCAGCCCTCCAGCTCTCCTCACCTGAAGTGTGCCTTAGGACACGATGAGACAGTTTGGTCTTCCCCAGGGAGGGGCATGCTGCTCTTCCTCTCCTTCAGCTATGCAGCTGTGCTAGACAAAGCGTGTGCCGTCAGTGCCTCCCAGAGGAAGCATTGCTAGCTCGTGTGAAAAGCAGAAATGGCCGGCCTCTCTGGAGATGGTTTCTGTCAGCAGTGCTCGCAAGGGGTCCGGGAGTCTGGTTTTTAGCATGGGCTCATGGGCTTAGTATTGCAGGCAGGTTTGGGAATTAGGACCACTGGCAAGATGAGTACTGTGAGTTCCTTTTAAATGTACCAGCCAGAGGCCACAGAGGAGGTTGTTTGAGACCACCACATTCTTGCTAAGTGCCTTCCCACCATGGCTCCTTTGTAGAGAATTTGTCCCTCTGGGGCCCGCCCCTCAGTTGTAGGAAACAGGAAAGGAGTTTGCTCGTTGTAAGATTTCACAGGTCAACCAAAGTAGACAGCAAGGTTTGGTAAATTCTTGAACCTACCACCTTGCTTTCATGGCTGTCACAGCCACCTTGTTTCATTTCTACCCTTCTTTGTCCTCTAGTCCAGACATCATCCATGCTTTAGCTAGCTCAGCACATCTAAAAGCTGATGATAAGTGGGCTGGAAAGATGGCTCAGTGGTTAAGAGCAAGTAGTGCTCCCGAAGAGGACCCACGAGGTGCCCAGCACCCACATCAGGCAGCCGTCAACTGTCATGCGCCTATACCCACACAGATATGCACATAACTAACAATAATAAAAGGAAATCTTAGCTGCCTGGCTCAGGCACTAGCCTTGTTGACAGATAGACAGACAGACAAACAGACAGCATATTGAGCTCTTCCTTGTTCAGGTGGCACAGTCTGAATCAGTCTCCTTCCCCTTCTGTTGCAGTCAGCTCTTCACGAACTCTCCTGGATGCAAATGAAGAGTTTAAGTCCATGTCGGGGACCATCCAGTTAGGCCGGAAGCTTATCACAAAATACAACCGCCGTGAACTGACGGACAAACTTCTCATCTTCCTTGCCCTGGCCCTGTTCCTTGCTACAGTCCTCTATATTGTGAAGAAGCGCCTCTTTCCATTTTTGTGAGCAAGAGCTGCCAGCTATGGCCCTTTGCACTCCCAATTCAGGACGAGGCTCTCAAGACTGGCCAGGCCACCAAACTGAGCTGCTCCTCCCTGGGGATTTCTCCTGTTGCTCAGGGTACCCGAAGGAGGGGAACACAGCAGCCCAGTTTCCTTCAAGAAGCTGCTTGGGAAGGGCAAGTGGAGTAGAGGACAAGCAAGCCTTCGGAACAGACACAGTCCATGTCCACTCAGCTGCCAAGCACTGTGGCTGCCATAGGGAGCATTTCAACTCCGGGATTTGATGTACCTCCTCCCTCAGGTCCTGAGGCATAAATGCTAGATCTGGTGGAGAGAAGAGCCTTGGGGGCAGGGGAGAGTGGGGAAGGTGATGACAGCTCATGACTGTTCCCCGAATAAACCTCATTTACTTAATGGAGTGAGAAATGTTTGATTTTACAAGACATCTCTCTGAGAACGTCTGTGCTTCATCGTGTCCTGATTCCTAGGACATGAGCTTAGACTATTCATTCAACAAGGAATTACTGAGGTCAGAAGGAGGGCTCGGTGTTTATGAACACTTGCTGCTCTTTTAGAAGACCAGTTCAATTTCCAGTACCCACTTGGTGCTCACAGCCACCTCTAACTCCAATTCCAGGGGATCTGATGCTCTCTCTAGGCCCCAGGCAGGCACGAAGTGCACTTATAAACATACAAGCAAACACTCATACACATTCATGTTTTTAATTTGTCGAGGGCAAGTGAGATAGCTTAGCTGGTAGAGGCACTTCCCACTAAGTCTGATGACCTGCGTCTGTCCACAGGCCCCACAGGTAGAAGGAGAACACCAGCTCCGGGAAGTTAGGCAGCTGTGGCATATGTGTGCCCCTGCATACACACAAATAAATCCAAGGAGAAAATTAAAGAAGCGTGGAACAGCTGCTCCAGGCTGGTTCCTAGACATTGCCAGACATTACACACTCACTTATAAAGCTGACACGCTCCCTCCAGCAACAACACAAGGGAGATGTCAGCATGAGGGACTACACACAGCCTCCATTGGAGCAGCCCACACCAGCATCTGAAAGTGCTCAGATGGTCTTTCTCCCACCAGCCTGGCAGGGCCTGGGGCATCATGGTGACTGAGGAGCTTGCTGGCTCCTTTCTCTCGGAGGTCAAGATTAAATGTGACAGAGGGAGAAACCAGTACTGCTGATGCCCAACTCTGTCCATGCCAGGTGCAGGCTCCCAGCTAGACCAGCCCTGGAGGTGCCAGTGCCCCATGCTGTCAGCTTGGCTGGTCTTGTTCTTTTTCCTGCCTGAGAGGCAGAGAGCAAGTGGAAGGCACAGGCCTGGAACTGGCTCTCAGAACGTGCAAACCACACAGCCCCAAGCAGATTGCCTTATGTTTCTTTATCAGTGTCTGTCCTCAGCCACACGGTGGAAGTGGTAGTCCACACGGGGCCAGTTTGAATGAAAGGGAAAGGCGAAGTAGCGGGCATAGCTCCCTTCACCCAGCTTCACAAATGCTGGGAACTCTGAACCCTGAGGGGTCCTGCAGCAGCAGCAGCAGCAGCAGGCCTTCCTCAGAAGCCACCAGGGAAGGGCAGTTCTGTTTAGACCTGTTTGAGCAGCGGATACCAAGAGTTAAAGCTTCTGCTGATGAAGGGACAGATCATCTTAGGACCAAGTATGTGGCATTGGCTGTATACACCAGAGTGACTTTCTGAGTACACTGTAAATGGGAAGGTGTCGGTGTGTGTGGCACAGTGGATGATGGAAACTACTGCCCCATGGTACTGAATCCTACACACTAGCTCTGAGCAGTCGGTCTAATGACTGGGAAGGCTCCTATGGCGGTGGTGGCTTGGTTGCCTGTGCAGAGAGCATATGCTGGGAAGACTGTTGGTTCCATCATTGGCAGTATGGAGCAGAACAGCATAAGGTTTCTACTAAGGATGGTGTGCAACTAAAAACCCGTGAGCTGTTCCGTTCTGAAATTTTCCATTTTGTATTTTCATCTGTGGTTGGCCATGGATAGCTAAAGTCATGAGAAGCAAAATCATAGATAAGGTATGTATAGGAGGGATTACTTCTCTCTCTCTCTCTCTCTCTCTCTCTCTCTCTCTCTCTCTGTCTCTGTCTCAAATAGTTCTTGGCTTCCAAAGGCACTTGGTGCAAATCATGCACACAAATTGTAGTCGAATGAAGCTGAGCATGCAGCACTGACGGCAATTCCTGCTGGGATTCCAGCTGTAAGTGCAGCAGATGGATATTATCAAGTGGGGATTTTCTTGTCTGAACATTGCTCTTTACTCTTCCCACTAATTGTCGACATCCTCACAATATGGAAACGTGGGCTCTGCATTCCCTAAAAAGTCTCCCTTGGACACTCTATTCCTTTTACTTGCCTCCTGAAAACAGTCTGATTTGGCCATGGAGTCGTCAGGCATGCATCTTGATCCCCCACCAGCCGCCTAAGTCTTCCTCACCCACTTAGCAGTGCAGAAAGCGGCCTTCCACACTCAGCCATGAGGGGGCAGTGTCCACACTCACTCTGCACTCCTGTAGGCGCGATGTCTTCTCCATAGACTGGAATACTCTAATCCACCCCCCCCCCCACACACACACACACACTTAAAAAGGGGGAGGGGCTCCCTGTGTTTTGGTTGGGATATGTTCCATAAGTTCCTTTAATATTTGATTAAACAATAAGACAAGCTCATACACTACATTTTGATTGGCAGATGGTAATGGTGTTAGAAATCCAGAACAGAATATTCAAGGGAATATTCATTCAAGAGGCATTTGCTGATCACATGCTCTATGCCATACAATGAGTCGTGGAGCTGTAGTATGTGGTGAGGGTGAACAGATGATAAGTGATGTATACACTAAATATGTCATTTATTATGTCAGAAAATGAAGCAGGCTTTCTATATCCTTGGGTTCCCCATCTACAGATTCAGCCAACTTTACATTTAAAAAAGAAAAATTATATGTATAGACTACTTGTCATTATACCCTGGATAGTACAATGTAACAAGTATTTTTCTAGCATTTACACTGCTTAGGATACCAAGGAAGAACCGTGAGTGCACAGAGCCCTGAGTGCACAGGGCCATGAGTGTACAGGGGAAAGTGGCTCAGCCTGAGGAGTGTCTGGGGTGGAGGAGAGAGGGCAGGTTTGCAGTGGTCAGGGCCGGGTGTGGTGGCACACACTTTCAATCTCAGCGCTCAGGAGGCAGAGGCAGGTCAGTCTGGTCTACATGCTGAGTTCCCTGCCAGACAGGGCTCCATGGTGAAGATCTGTCTTTAAAAAAAAGTGTGCAGCTGGCAGAAGGGGGCCAGCCACCCAGCCACCCAGGAAGCCTAACCAACCCTCAGATGGCACACCATCTTGGTTTTCCCACTTCTCTGGCAGCTCTCACTCTTTTTGTTGTTCATTTTCTGAAAACCCTAAATGCCCGCTTAGATCTCGCTGCCTCTGCTTTCTCCCGCACTGTCTCAGAGCCGAGGTCCACGGACCCACAGCCTTAGTCATTTATTGGAGGAGCATCAACAGTCCCAGAGTTCTAGGACAGCTCGGCCTTCTTCTCAGAGGAGCTCAAGACCCGCAGGCATCTCTGTTCCTGTGTCTCCCTCCTGCCCCACACCTAGCCCTTTTCCCAGCTGTCTTCCCTAACACTTCTTCTGGATCCTGTTAGGGCTAAGGCTATGCCATCCCAAATGTGCATGTGTGAGACCAGAATATGCTACTCAAGACAGACTTTTCTGGAGGCTGAAGAGATGACTCAGTGTTGCTCTTGCAAAGGACCTGGGTTCAGTTCCCAACACCCACAGCTCCTCACAGCTATCTGTAACTCCAGTTCTAAGGAGTCTGAAGGCCTCTTCTGACTTCTGTGGGCTCAGGCACATACATACGTACAAGCTAGACACTCATACACATAAAATAAATCTTTAATTTTTTTTCTTTGTTTGGTTTGAGACAGGGGTTTCTTGATATAGTCCTGGCTGTCCTGGAACTTTTTCTGTAGACCAGGTCAGCTTTGAACTCAGAGATCCACTTGCCTCTGCTTCCTGAGTGCTGGAATTAAAGGCATGTGCTATTATGCCTGGCACTTTTAAGAAATTTAAAGATTGACTTTTAGGGCATATGTTGAGCTGCTCATGCTGAGAAGTCACTGACTCGGGAGGCCCTGAAAGCTGCTTTTCACAAGACATCCACCACTATAAAGGAAAAGGACTTCAGTCCACATCTGTGTTGGCAGAAGGTCACTCCAGACATCTTACTCCCTGAATGGCACTATCTATACAAAATAACCAAAATCACCATCCGTTTCCACCCTCCCCCTGCCTAACCTTTCAGATGCTGGAGAAACGTCAATTGCTGTCTCATTTTGCAGGACTTTAGTGTGCATGTACATAAGTAGGTGTGGTTTTTCTCCTCTGAATCTATTCTAATTTAATTTATAGCCTGGCCCGAGATCCTGGAAGCATGGAGGGCAGTCACATTCTCCTTCATCACTGTCTCTTTTTTCTTCACCCACCCCATCTTCTCCAAACCAGGAAGCAAGACTTTGTTCTGTTGCTACTGATCCAGCTTTTCTGGGTCCACTGCGTTGCCAGGTGTAGAGACCTCAAATGCCCAGAGGGGGATTCTGCAATGGAATTCAATGTAGAGGTGATTTAAGGAACAAAAATATTTTTAAAGGATTTTTGGTGGGGGTTGGGGGGGTGTTGAGACAGGGTTTCTGTGTAGTCCTGGCTGCCCTGGAACTCACTTCTTAAATGAGGCTGGCCTTGAACTCAGAGATCTGCCTGCCTCTGCTTCCCGAGTGCTGGGATTAAAGGTGTGTGCCATCATGCCTGGCTTAAAGGTTTTTTGTTTGTTTGTTTGTTTTAGAAAGCAATACAAATTATTTTTTCTTCCTGAGCTAACAGTGGTCTTCCCTGGGCCAATGGTGGTCTTCCCTGGGCCTCTACTCACAGCTTCACCCAAGCTGTGCTTGAGCAAGGACAGAATAAAAATAGCTGTAGCTATCTAAGAGATAGACGGTCTGGCGGTGCTGTCAGGGATGAAGGGCTGCAGCCTGGGGCTGGGGGGAGTTATCACCCCATTGTCTCTGCAGCCTCCAGCAGCGGGCTCAGGCTACACAAGACATCCAGGGGCCTAGAGCACTGGGCATGATGATTATGCATTTGGCTCTTTAAATGGGCATGGTAACATGGTCAGGGAGACTTGAGTCCTAACTGTACTCTCCCTGGCCTGTGTCCCCAGAGCTAAGACATCACCCTCTGTGCTGTGGTGTCCTTTTCTGTGACTACAGCACCTCTGGACAGTACAGTGTCTGGGGGTCCGGGAGGATCACAGGGTAAACTTAGCAGACGCTCACATGCCAGCCGCTTATGTCCCTTGGATACCTCTAAGCAAAAGCAAATGGCCTCATTCCCCTTTCTCGTTTGGAGGAAAATGTGCTCAGATAAAGAGGAAGATGCTGGCATTGGAGAGGAATCAGGACCAGTTGTGATGGTCTTAATCTTGGCCGTCGACTTGACTGGATCTGGGATCAGCTAAGATGCCTCTGGGTGAGTCTGTGAGGGGAATTCCTGGGAAAGGATTAACTGAGGCAGAGGCACAGTATGGGCAGAACCTTCTAGGAGTCACTCAGATAGGAAGAAATCTCAGGAAAATACTGTGCTTTTTTGCCTACCCACTTTCTTCCTTGCTGGTGAGTGCATCTGCCCTGCTGCCTCTGCTGCTGCTGCTGCTGGTGGTGGTGGTGGTGGTGGTGGTGGTGGTGGTGGTGGTGGTGCTATTACTGCTACATTCTGTCACTGGCATCAGAACCCAGTTTCTTCAGCTTCCAACATGGACTCCATGTGGCTCTCTGGGAATCCTCCAGACCCTCAGCACCAGATTGTGGACTGAGCCACTACCAGATTCTCAGCCTCTCCAGTGTGCAGGAAGCCTGTATTATAGAATCCAATCTAATAAAGGCCCTTTAGAGTATGTATTCGACCTACTGCTTCTGTTCCTCTAGAGATCCCGACTGATATACCTGGAGTAGATCTTTTTAAGTGAAAGGGCCCAAACAGAGCAGCCCAATGTATGCCAGCTTTCTCATTGTGTGAGAGGTGAAGGGTAAAAATTATAATGCCGTTTGTGAAGTTCTTTTCTCCTTCCCTGGTGATCTTGCTTGCTGCCAGCGTATCCCTAAGTAAAGTGAGTGGACTTGCTGCTGAGGGGAAAGCGAGCAGGCGAAGAGCAAAAGCTCCCTTCTTCTGTGTCCTTACATAGGCTTTCCAGCAGAAAGTGTGACCCAGATTAGAGGTGGGACTTCCCACCTCAAAGATCTGAATTAGGAGTGGATCTTCCCCCTTCTAATTAAGTCAAAATCTCTCACAGGTGAGATTTTTGAGTGTTAGTTAAGTCAACTTGACAACCAAGAATAGATGTCACCTGCCAGGTGGTGGTGACACGCACCTTTAATCCTAGCACTCGAGAGGCAGAGGCAGGTGAATCTCTGAGTTCCAGGCCAGTTGGTCTACAAAATCAAAAACAAAACAAAACAAAACAAAAAAACCAAAAAAAAGAATAAAAGAATATGTCTTTTCAGCTGGGCAGTGGTGGCACGTGACTTTAATCCCAGTACTTGGGAGGCAGAGGCAGTTGAATCTCTGAGTTCAAGGTCTACAGAGGGAGTTCCAGGACAGCCAGGACTACCCGAGAGACCCCAATCTTGGAAAAACAAGCAAACAAACAAACAAAGACAAGAGTCCTTCAAGGTGTCAGCCATGTCTGTCTTAGATCAACCCTACACTCTGTAATCATCAGCAAAGCCGCTGTAAAAACAAACAAAAAGAATAGCCACCACCTCTGGCCACCTCTGCCTCCACCCTGAGGGTGGAGAAGACGATTGGTTAGAGGACCCAGTGTGATTGCAGACATGTGAGCTCCTGAGTGGCTCCTCTCATTCCATGCTGCTCCTCCTCCTCCTAGTCCATCCTGGTCTTGGTAGGTGTGCAGCTGGGGACACTGCTGGGTCCTGAAGACAGAGGAGGACCAACAGCCTCGCTGACTTTTAAGACAGACAAATACATTAGGAGGAAGGAAGTGCTCTGCAGGGGGTCCCGGGACTCTGTGAGTCCCAACGGATAGCTTTGTGCTACTTAGAAATGGGAAGTGGGAGTCAAAATGAATGAGCAGCCATGAGCCGGCAGAAAATTATGAAAATGTCCATATTGCTGAAAGTGGTCTCCAGATGCAACAAAACCCCATCAGAATTCCAGGGACATTTTTCACAGAGCTAGAAACAAAAATCCTAAAGTTCATATGGAAACACAGAAGACACCCCCCAAATAGCCAAAGGAATGGAAACTGAGTCATATCTCTCACCCGCCACAAAAAAAAAAAATTAAAAATGGACCAAAGCCTTCAATTAAAGACTTCAAATGCAAAAACTGCTTGGAGAAAGCATTTCAAGACACAGGCAAGAACTTTCTGGAGGACGCCAGCAGCATGGGAACTGACTCCTGGAGCTGGCAGGTGAGAGCACATGAAGTCAGAGAACGTTTGTGCAGCAAAGGAGACAATTGCCAGGTGAAGACACAGCCTGCAGAGCCACAGAAAGCCTCTGCCAATTCTGCTCTACACAGTGGTGAATATCCAGAATATGTAAAGAGCTTCCAAAATTCAATATCAGAAAACCCCCAAATCATCCAGTCAGTGCTTGATCCAATGACCTGAATGGACAATTCTCAAAAGAAGAATCATAGATGGTGTCTTAGTCAGGGTTTCTATTGCTGTGAGGAGACACCCTAAGCATCTCTTATAAAGGAAACACATTTAATTGGGGAGGATTTACAGTTCAGAGGTTTAGTCCATTATCATCATGGCCGGACGTGGAGATGTGCAGGCAGACATGGTGCTGGAGAAGGAGCTAGGAGTTCTACATCTTGACTGGCAGGCATCAGGAAGTGGTCTGAGACACTGGGCAGGGCTTCAGCATATATGAGACCTCCAAGCTCATCCCCCACAGTGACACACTTCCTCCAACAAGGTCACACCTACTCAACAAGGTCACACCTCCTAATAGTGCCACTCTCTATGAGCTTTATTGGGGCAAATTACATTCAAACTACCACACTCCACTCCCTTGTCCCCATAAGCTTGTCACCATATCATAATGCAAAAAATGCATTCAGTCCAACTTCAAAAGTCCCCATAGTCTATAATAGTCTCCAACTTACTTAAAAGTCCAAAATTCGAATTCTATTCTGAAATCAATGCATTCTTTTAACTGTAATCCCCTATAAAATAAAAAAATAGATCATGTACTTCCAACATATAATAACACAGGATATACATTACCTTTCCAAAATGGAGGGAAGGGAGTATAGTGAGGAAATACTGGACCAAAGCAAGACAGAAAACCAACAGGGCAAATTCCAAACTCTGCATCTTCATGTCTGATGTCAAAAATGCTCTTCAGATCTCCAACTCCTTTCAGCTTTGTTGACTGCAACACATTTCTTTCTCTTGGACTGGTTCCACTCCCTGTTAGCAGCTTTCCTTAGCTGGTATTCCACGACTCTGGCATCTACAACATCTTGGGGTCACCAAGGCAATCCAGGCTTCAACTTCAGCTTCATGAAACGGCTTCTCTAGGGCTCCATTCAGGGACACCCTGACACATGACTGGCTTCAGTGGCTTTCCTTTGTCCCAGAGGAAGATTCCATAGTCCCTTTCGTTCATCCTGAACTCCAGAACCACATGGCTGAAGCTGCCAAGTTCTGCTGCTTGCTGGGGCTAGAACATGGCCCCCTCATTCAATTACATCTTCACTGGTTTTGATGGTTTCCTTCACTGCCTAAGCTTGGCTGTCCTGAAACTGGATCTGTAGACCAGGCTGGCCTCAAACTCAGAGATCTTCCAGCCTCTGCCTTCTGAGTGCTGGGATACAAGGCTTGCACCACCACACCAGCTCTAAGCTTTTCTTTAGTTCCTTTTCACAAGTTGGAAACTTAGCTGGTGGGATCTTGCCCTGAGGTCACCACTCCCTGTATTCCATTTCTTAATCTGTTTTTCTCCTTGAACACAGAACTTAGCTTCATTCTACCTCCTGGTGCTCCTTTTCTCCTCAAATTTTACATTTTGTATTTTTACTTTCTCAACTTGCTCCTTTTCATTATAAATCTTCAGTAGAATTAACACTAGTAATCACACAACAGAGTCTATACTAGGCTGTTTTGAGATTTCACCTGCCAGCACAATTAATCCGTAACTCTTCACTTTAGCCTCAAGCAGACTTTTCAGACTAGGGCAAAAAGCAGCCACATTCTTCACCAAAATATCACAAGAATGATCTCTAGGCAACATACTAAAATTCTTCTCTTCTCAAACTCTCAAGCCAGGTCCCCACAATTCATCAGATCACACTCAGCACCACTGTCTTCCCCGTTCCTATTAGTATGGCCCATTAAGCAGCACTTAAAGTGTTCAACTGCTTTTCTAATCCATAGTCCAAGGTCCATATTCCTTCAAACAAAAGCATGGTCAGGCCTATCACAGCAATACCCCACTCCTGGGTACCAACTTCTGTCTTAGTTAGGGTTTCTATTGCTGTGAAGAGACATCATGACCACAGCAACTCTTATAAAGGAAAAACATTTGATTGGGATGGCTTGCATTTTCAGAGGTTGAGTCCATGATCATCATGGTGCAATATGGGAGTCCTAAATCTTGACTCACAGGCAACAGAAAGTAGTCTGACTCTACACTAAGAAAAGCTTGAGAAAAGGAGAAGCCTGTTCCCACAGTGGCACACTTCCTTCTACAAGGCCATACCTACTCCAACAAAGTCACACCTCCTAATAATGCCACTCCCTATGAGCTTAATGGGGGCCAATTACATCCAAACTTCCACAGATGGCCAATAAAGATTATTTATGGTGCTCAACATCCTTAGCCTTCAGGGAGATACAGATAAAAGTAACACTCTGAGATCCCATCTCACCCCAGTCAGAATGACTAACATCAAGAAAACAAATGAGAACTGGGGAGAGAGATGGCTCAGGAGTTAGAGGCAATGGCTGCTCTTCCAGAGGTCCTGCATTCAATTCCCAGCACCCACAGCAGCTCACAAACATCTGTAACTCTAACTCCATTTTATAAAATTTAAATTTAAAAAGGAGAGAAAGGAAAAATAAAACTAATGCTGGCAAAGATGCAGAGAAGGAAGAATGCTTATTCATTGCTTGGGGAGTGGGAACTGACACTGTACAAATCAATGTGGAGGTCTCTCAAAAAAAACCTAAAAAGATACCTGGTGGTGGTGGTGGTGGTGGTGGTGGTGGTGGTGGTGGTGGTGGTGGTGGTGGTGGCGGCTCACACCTTTAATCCCAGCAGATCCCAGGTAGAGGCAGACAGATCTCTTAGCTCCAGGCCTGGTCTACAGAGTGAGTTCCAGAACAGCCAGGACTACATAGAGAAACCCTATCTCAAAAAACTAAAACAAACAAACAAACAAACAAAAAATAGAATGCCCTGGAACTGAAGAGATGGCTCAGCGATTAGAAGCACCTGCTGCTCTTGCAGGGGCCCCAACCTAGTTCCTAGTGTCTGTATTAAGTGGCTCACAACAGCCTGTAACTCCACCTCCAATAGATCTGGCCCCCTCTTTTGGCTTCCCTTGGCACCTGACATGTGGCATGCATTCACATAGACACACATACGTAAGCATAAAAATAAATGAAAGTAGAATGGCCATATGACCCAGCTAGACCTCTCCTGGATAGTCACCCAAAGGATGTTGAATCTACCACAGAGAGGGCTTGTTTATTGCTACACTGTTCACGACGGCCAGTAAATGGAACTCACTAAGATGTCCATCAATAGATGAATAGATAAGAAAATGTGGTGATATATACAATGGAATTTTATTTAGCCACATGGAAAAATGAAAGAAAACGGACAGAGCCAGAAGTTGTTGTGTTAAGCAAAATAAACCAGACTCAGTCAGATATTGCATGCTTTCTCTCAGATGCAGGTCCTAGATTTTAACTTATGTGTGTAGTGGGGGGAGGGGTAATAGATCATAACACTGGAGAGGGCACCATGAAAGAATAGGCTCATATATTTGAATGCTTAGTCACCAGGGAGTAGAAATATTTGGAAGGATTAGGAGGTGTGGCCTTGTTGGAGGTGGTATGTCATGAGGGTTGGGCCTTGAGGTTTCAAAAGCTCCCACCAGGCCCAGTCTCTTTCTTTCTCCCCCCATCCTTCCCTCCACCCCTCTGCTTGCTGCTTGCAGATCAGGTTGTAAAGCTCTCAGCTACTGCTCCAGTGCCATGCCTATCTGCTTCCCTCCATGAAGACCATGGACTCATCCTCTGGAACTGTAAGCCAGCCCCCAATTAAATGCTTCCTCTTAGAGGAGTTGCCTTGCTCATGGTGGCTCCTCACAGCAACAGAACAGTGGCTAAGACGATGACTCTATACCACTGAGGGAGCCTGGGTAAAGAACACAAACTCCTATGAGCCGATGTTGCAACTATGAGTCTACAGTCGTTTTTAAGCACAATGATTTTTGGGGGGTGGAAAGATGGCCCAGTGGTTAAGAGCACTCACTGCTCCTCCAGGTGAGGTTTTGTACAATGATTTTGGGGGGTGGGAAGATGGCCCAGTGGTTAAGAGCACTCACTGCTCCTACTGGTGAGGCTTTGTCTCCTAGACAGGAACTGGAGTCCCCTGGGAGAGGGAACCTCAGCTGAGGCTTTGTCCCCATCCCCCGGCCTGTGGGCACGTCTATGGGACACTTTCAAGATTAATAAATGTGGGGGTGCTCCATCCACTGTATGCGGGTGGTCCTGGGTTATATAAGAAAGGAAACCGAGTGACTTACAGAGAGCAAGCCAATGAGGAGATTCCTCTGTGGTCTCTGCTTCAGTTTCTGCCTCTAGGTTCTCTAGGTTCCTGCCTTGAGCCCCCGCTCTGGCTTCCTCGATGGTGAACTATAAGCTGTAAGCCCAATAAACTGCTTCCCCTACTAAGTTGTTCTTGGTCATAGTGTTTATCAGAAGGCAAACTGGAATGTTGTTCTTGCTGAGCACCAGACTTTAATCCTCAGTACCTGCGTCTGTCACAGCCACCATAACTCCAGCCCCCAGCGGGTCTGATAGCTCTGTCCTCTGGGGGCTGCACTCACATGCGTATACCCCACCCCCACATACAAAATTAAAAACGAAAATCTTTAAAAACCCTTTTTATCACTATTTTTCATATAATAGTCTTTGATCATGTTTCCCCCCTCCACTAATTCTCCCAGATACTCCCCACTTCCCTACCCACCCAACTTCATTTTTTTCTCTCTTTAAAACAAATAAAAAAATGAAACAACAAAAAAAAGAATTAAAAAAACACAAAAATGAAAATAAAAGTAAATAAGCAAAAGACTGATAAGACAAAAACTGTCCAGACAAAACATCTACAAAACTGCCATTGAGTTCATTTTGTGTTTGTTAACTACTTCTGACCCGGGGCCTGCCCTGAGATGTGGCATATATACCCAGTGAGACTCCATTGGAGAAAACTGTTTTTTTTCCCTCTGCATATAGCTTCTTGATTAGGGGTGGGAACCTGGTCCACTCCCCCTCTCAGTGCTGGGACCACATCTGGCTTGAACCTCTGTAGGCTTTGTGCAGGCTGCCACTGTCTCTGGGAGTTCATATGTGATTCCATCCTGTTGTGTCTGGAAGACACTGTTTCCTTGGAGCCATCCATCACCTCTGGCCCTTAACACTCCTTCTGCCTCCTCTTCTGCATGGATCCTGCCCTGAGGGGAGGGGTTTGATGAAGAGACCTCCCACTTGGGACTGAGTGCTCCAAAGTCTCCTGCTCTCTGCACCAGTTGTAGGTCTCTGTGTTAGTTCCGATCCATTGCAAGGAGAAGCTTCTCTGGTGATGGCTGAGCCAGACACTGACCTACGGGCACAGCAGTGTGTCATTGGGAGTCATTTTATTGCAGGAGTTACTTCAGATGAATATGAATTTTAAAAATAGGGGGCTGAAGAGATGGCTCAGTGGTTGGGAACACTGGCTGCTCTTCCAGAGAACCCAGGTTCAATTCCCAGCACCCACATGGCAGCTCACACCTGTCTGTAACTCCCATTCCAGGGGACCTGACACCCTTACACAGACATACATGCAGGCAAAACACCAATGCACATAGAAAATATTTTTAAGTAAAATTATCAGCTGGATGCTGGCATTTGCTTCCTCAGGCAGGCTGACTATGTGCTGGTCAGGGCACATGCCCAAATGCAGACAAGTGTCACATGACTTAAATGCTGAGTATGTGATGTTTCGCCCTCTTAGAATTCATTCTTGTCCAGGAGCCCAAAGGCCTTTGACAGTACCCCACAGGTGGCCCTTAAAGATGGGGGTAGATGAGTGTAGCTCTGTGTCTTCACGCTTCAGACCCCCACTTAGAAACCCATTAAGAGTAGCCTTGCTTCCAACAGAAAGGCCTTTCCTGAAGCCCTTCCTGTCGAAGGCTAGACGTGGCACCAACCACCCAGCGCTAGCTCATGTGGTTGAGTTGTCCCAAGTTCACTATGTAGGAAGGTGGGCTGTCTAGCCCAGTGTGTTAGTTGGCTAGGTTCCCGTAACAGATTGGCACAAAGCTGCCAAGTGTATGTTCCCCCAGCTCTGGAGGCAGGAGGTGGGAAGGTATGTTCACAGCTGTGCTGCAGGCACAGAATCTGAGGGAGGGGCCTTCCTGCCCCTTCCAGCTGCTGGTGGCTGCCTCACTGTCTCTGCTGTCATCACACAGTCTCCTCTGAGTAGCTCCTGCCTCACAGCTCCCTCTGTGGACCCTTCATAAGGACACTGGACATTGGCTTTAGAGTCCCTGGGTAGGGCAGGAGTTCCATATATATATATATATGTATATAT
>CABHPP010141479.1:43059-57754 GCA_902168425.1 Peromyscus attwateri | reverse complement strand
CAGCTTGAGTATGGTCTGCAGAGGACCAGGGAGTATCCTTCAGCTTGGGGAGTTTCTGCAGAGGACCAGGGAGCATCCTTCAGCTTGGGGAGTTTCTGCAGAGGACCAGGGGGGCATCCTTCAGCTTGAGGAGTGTCTGCAATGGACCAGGGAGCATTCTTCAGCTTGGAGAGGGTCCGCAGTGGCTCCTGGGAGAGGAACAAGCTTTCAGAAGAATAATCCTAGGATGTCTCATCATGGGACTAGTATTTGACAGTATTTGACAACTTTGTGGGGAAAGTTCAGAGAACCAAAGAATGGTTTGAGAGTGGCTTGAGTGGAGGAATTTTCTCAGAAAGCTCCCTCTGAGCCACAGTGGAGGGACAGGGGCCAAGGTGAGGGACCACAGTGGAGGGACAGGGGCCAAGGTGAGGGGACACAGTGGAGGGACAGGGGCCAAGATGAGGGGACCACAGTGGAGGGGCGGAGACCAGCATGAGAGGGACCAGGGAGAAGACTGCCGGGCATAGGCCGTCACATAGAAAGCATTTGAAGTCTGATTTGTGGACGTTCCAACCTGAAAGCAGAATGCCGCTTGAGCCTTGCTGGGAGATAAGGCGCCCAGCCCTGTGATAACGATGCCCTGGGAGCCAGTCAGGCGCTGGACAGGGATCAGATGGACCAGTAGTGGTAAATATAGAACATAAAAGCCCCAGCCCCCTTCCAGCGTGTGGCACTCACATGACAGACCTGGGTCTGCCACCTGTACTCCTTCCAGCCTGCGCTGGTCCACTACACCTTTCAGGTGTGTTAAATGTGGCCAAGGCACCCAGGGGTATCAATAGAGGAGTGAACAGAAAGGCAGACCTCACTGTAAGAATTGATCACACTGGCCCATTGCTGGCCAGAAGCAGCTGTGGAGTCTCTGACCTCATCATTCTGATCAGATGCTGTAATGCGGACCTATTTTGTGGTTTTCTAGTTCTTGCACAGCCACTGTGGACATGCTTCTGGGCCTCAGGTGTCCACTAGCAGTCCTGTAGAGGGGGTGGGGAGCTGACTCCCAAGGGTCTTGATCAAGGTCACACATCTAGGAAGCAGGGCTGAGGGCTGCCTGGATGGGCAGTGATCACTCTACCATCCTGTGGAGGTTTGACAGAAAATGGCCCCTTAGAGAGTGGTGCTTTAGGAGGTGTGGCCTTGTTGGAGGAAGTGTGTCACCGTAGGGGGTGGATTTTGAGGTCTTCTATGCTCAGACTTTGCATAGTGGAGTAGGTGTGGCTTCGTTGGAGGAAGTGTGTCACCGTAGGGGGTGGATTTTGAGGTCTTCTATGCTCAGGCTTTGCTCAGTGTGGCACAGAGTTGCTTCTTGTCTGCAGATCAAGATGGAGCATGATGGGGTTTACTAGCCTTAGTTCATACTCAAGGAAATAAAGGCTCAGAAGTGGAAGAATTTGCTTAAGGATTCTTTTTTTTTTTTTTTTGGTTTTTCAAGACAGGGTTTCTCTGTGTAGCTTTGCGCCTTTCCTGGAACTCACTTGGTAGCCTAGGCTGGCCTCGAACTCACAGAGATCCGCCTGCCTCTGCCTCCCGAGTGCTGGGATTAAAGGCGTGCGCCACCACCGCCCGGCAAGGATTCTTTTGACAGCGTCAGGCTCAGGGCTCACCAGTGGATGGCAAAGCCAGTGATTTCCCAGCATCCAATGGTCTCTTCTGGATGAATACCTCTTGCACTCCACCCTCAGCTCCCCCAAGAAATCAAGTTCCCATCTGTCATACCAAGGGTTCTTGCTCTAGGCATGGTCAGTCTGGGCCAGTCCTGCCTCAGGACTCCCTCTTTGGGCATCATGCCTGAAGCCCTAGGTTCAATTCCTCCCTACACTAAAAACAAACACTAAAAACCATGGAGTTTTAAGCAATAGGGAATTCAATTATGTCATAGAAGGGAACTGGAGATGACCACGGTGCTCAGAGATGGAAACAGTCTTTGAGGACCTAATGGCTCTTATGGGCCACCTGGTATTTGAGAGTGGGACTATTCTCTAACCAGTGGGGATGGAGAAGGCACAAAGATGAGCATTCTTAGTGTATATCTTTGAGCACTAATGGGGAAATTATTGTCTGGGACCTCCTCATTCACAAAATGTTAGCTTACACTGAGACCAGGAGGAGGGGGAAGAAGAAGAGGAAGGCAGAGTTTAGAAGCATGAATTCTAAGGGGACACAACCTGGCTTATAATCTCACACCTCTATTGTTACTATAGCATTGGCCCTGTCTTAGTATACTTGCTTATTTATAATTCTTTCTGTATCAGTTAGCAACAGTCATGATAATGCCATGTAACAAAGTAAACCAAGTAATCTCAGCGGCACATAGCAGCAAGTATGAAATGAGTTGTGTGGTTTCGGTAAGCCATCTGGGGACTAGATGAGATTGGCCAACCCAGGGACACTGGCTCCACTTGGGCATGCCTTGCTGTCTCCCTGAGCTGACAGCTCCCTGCCCCTTTCACAGAAAGACAGAAATGCAAGCTTGAGTGCTCACTCACTTCAGCAGCACACACACTAAAACTGGAATGATATCGAGATTAGCATGCCCTGCACAGAGAGATACATGCCTGGGCATGCACCTGCTGCTCTAGCCTCTGCCGCTGTGTTATTGGCTAACACTCCATTGGTGCCTCTGTTTCCATGGCCAGGGTCTTAGTTAAGGTTTCTATTGCTGTGAAGGGACACCATGACCACAGCAGCTCTTATAAAGGAAAACGTTTCATTGGGTGGCTTACAGTTTCAGAGGTTTAGTCCATTGTCATCATAGTGTGACATGATGGTGTGCAGACAGACACGGCACTGGAGAAGGAGCTGAGAGTGGAGAAGGAGCTAATTCTTGATCTGCAGGCAACAGGAAGTGGTCTGAACTAGGCATAGCTTAGGAGACCTCAAAGCCCACCCCCACAGTGACATACTTCCTCCAATGAGGCCACACCTACTTCAACAAGGCCACACCCCCTAATAGTGTCACTCCCTATGAGCTTGTGAGGGCCAGTTACATTCACAGTACCACAGCCAGTGATGTGTTTTATGCCTGTGAAAGCTGAAGAGGAGGGTGGCAAGATGGCCCGACAGGTAGAGGTGCTGCCCCCCGGACTTGATGCAGTTTTGCAGGTGACCACAGTTGCTATTGAGTTCCTGTGTGCAGGGAACAGCAGTTCACAGCACCCCTTGCAACTCCCACCTTGAGGTGACACACCCAGGGCAGAGGCCCCCTCACCAGAACTAGTCTAAACTGTTGTTTAGACTTTCAGCCTTTAAAACGTGAGCAAATAAATCTTTCAAAACTTACCAGCCACAGGTATTTCGTTATGGTAACCAAAAGCAGATGAGCACAAGCCATGGACACGGCTCTCAGGCTAAGCTTACATTTTGGGGGTGTCTTTTTCGAAGCTAACTACTTATGGTGTAGTGACAACATTCAGACAGCAGAACACAAATGAGAATCCTGGGGTGCGTTCTTAAAGGAACAAGAGCACCCCACCCTGCTTTCACCCATCCCACTGGCTGGATGCTGAATGTGGGGATGCTGAAGCCATCTCAGACCATGAATCCGCTGCTGCACATTGACATGAATTTCAAAGCGAAATATGAAGAACCTGATTCCCATCAGGCCATGCGTCATAATGAACTCCAGGACTGATGATGTAGCTCTGTGGTAGAGCACTTCCCACGCAAGCACATGACCTTGGGTTTGATTCCCAACACCACAAAACAAAATAATACGAGGAAGGAACAAGCCTGATGTGGAAACCACAAGATTCTGCTCTGTGACCTGTGCAGTAGCATGCTGCCTTCATCCTGACCACTGGATCACATGGCTGTGTCATGCCACAGAGGACTGTACTTTACCCTGATGGAGTGCCACACCTTCCAAGGGCTGGGTACAAAGACAGTCATGTGACTGAAGAGGCCAACCGGGTGTTTTGTTCTCCCCAAAAAATATATTCCTGGAGCGGGGGGAGGGAGAGAGAGGAAACTTTGGTCCAGATGTAAAATAAGTGAATAAATTTCATCAATAATAATAATAATAAACCAGGTGGTTACATAATTTCCCCAGCCTTGTGGGACACGGCCATAAGGAATGTTTCTGGTCTCAACTGGACCACAGAAGCGGCAGCTGATTGTTGGAGACCCTGTCAGTTCTGTGACTGTAGCTAACACTTGGGGTGACCCAGGCCTTGTTTCAGCCCACAGTGTACAGCTGCAGACTGTGGTCACTGATCCTGTTGCTTTGGGTGAGGCAGAGCATGGCATCGTGGCGGTGGGTGGCACATGGCAGAACAAAACCACTGAGCACATGCTGGAAAGTGACCAAGAGGAAGTGAAACTCCGGTGACAGGAAGCTTCCTACTAGGTGTCACCTCTTAAAGATCCTCACCACCTCCCGACAACACCACGCTGTGCTGCGGAACACTCAGGATCCAAACTCCCTAAGAAAACAACAGGGGGTGGCAGTGACTGTGGCAGATCAGTGTGGATGCCCCAGTCAAGCTGCTGCTCAGCTTCTCCAGTTTTTGTCACATGGACAAGATCACCCTCCTTGGCCTGCTGTCCTGACTTTTCAGTTCTCAATTCTGGATTTGTGTGTGGAGGTCAAAGGACAACTCCTGGGAGTCAGTTCTAAACTGCCATCTGATGGGAGCTGGGATTCAAACTCATCAGGCCTGTATGCAGGTTTCCCTACCCACTGAACCAGCTCACTGGCCCCAAATCTGATTTTAAATCCAGCATGCTTATATACACAGGGAGCCCAGATGCTCCTGGTAGAGCCCAGAGCCCAGGCCGGCCTGCTGGCCTGCAGCCCCTGTGATGGCACAGGAGAAACAAGATAATGGGAGAAGAGGAGCCAGTCTTCTGATGCCAGTGATTGGCAGAGCCCACCTCCCTGAGCTGAGCGTCACTGGCATCAGCAATGGTCTGCTTCCTGCATTCCCAGAAGTCTGTGGACAGTGTTACATGAGCACCCAGACAGGCCACATGCCCAGGTACAGCCTTGGGTCACATACCGAGGTGCAGAGCCTTGGCTCTAGTGACCTGAAGCCCTGGCAGTTTGAATGAGACCATCATGGGGACTATGTTTTCAAAATAGTGTCGAGAATGGATTAGAGGGGTGTCTTAGGTTTTTATTGCTGTGAAGAGACACCATGACTATGGCAACTCTTATAAAGTATACATTTAATTGGGGGGGGGCTCACTTACAGTTTCAGAGGTTTAGTCCATTATCATTATGGCAGAAAACATGGCAGTGTGCAGGCAGATGTGGTGCTGGAGCTGAGAGTCCTACATCTTGCAGGCAACAGGAAGTTAGATGGCTCACTGGCGGTATCCTGAGCATAGGAAACCTCAAAGCCTGCCCCCACAGTGACACACTTCCTCGACAAGGCCATGCCCATTCCAACAAAGCCATACCTCCTAATAGTGCCACTCCCTATGAAATTGTGGGGGCCAATTACATTCAAACTACCACAAAGCGAGAGGTAGGGCTGATGTTCCAGCTGGTGGGATGTCATGGACTGACTGTGGTACTGACCAACAGAAGTGACCACACAGCTACAGTGAACCAGAGGCCAGGGTGCAGACAACAGCCACACGGAGTGGACTGGCTCCTGCTGGGTTGTACTTGGTTGAGTTTGGGGGAGGTGCCAAGGGGGGATAGAAGGGCTCTGCCTCCCACAGACAGTCATCCCTGTCCATCCAGAAATGAGTGCACAAGCAAGGTCCCTAGCCAACTCACACATCCCTACTTAAAAAGAACTCTTTCATACCCAAGAAGCTGCCCTGCTGCCTAGTTCAAGGCCAAGTGTTTGGACTATTACTGGGTGAATTCCATTCAACTATTGATGAGTTATTCCTGGCTGCTTTGTGATGCTGGAGACCAGCAAGGTGGTTTATGCTCACCAAGTCACATACAGCTTTGCCCAAGAAGTCTTTCTATCCATCTAAGAATGAGAAACTGAAGGGTGGGGACCTGACTGGCCAGCATCCTATTCTAAAGTAGCATGTGGCTGTTAGGGACAGAGTGATATATTCAGGGTCCATTCTGGACCAGGTCCTGACTGATGGGAGCACTTGGTAGAGCTGTTCTGAGGATCTGTGGGGTGATAATCAGATGTGTGGTCCAATGCACGATCACTCTCCCCTGCCTAGGTTGTGGTCCAATGCATGATTCTCTCACCCCATTTTGATCACAACAACCATCTTCCCATCTTCTGGTACCCAGTCAAGTTGCTTTGTGAACTTCAGACACTTTCCAGAGGTCAGGAATTCCCTTCACTGCAGAATGTTCTAGTACCCAGCATAGCGTTTGCTTCCATGTGCCTGGGCCTGCCCACAGGGTCCCTTATGAATCACTAGCACCAGAGAGGATTGAGAGTGGGGGCCGTAGTCAGCAGGAACCTTGCCTTTGAAAATGCTCCATTCCTGGTCCTTTAGAGAGACAATGCTCCCGCTGGCACAGCTCGAGGAAGACAGCAAGGCTGCTGCTAAAACGATTAGGGACAGAAAGAGGATCGAGCAGCAGGGCACAGAGGCTAATTGCTTGCCTCACCTGCCACAGTCTCAGCGGCTCAACCTGCACTTGACTCCAGACCGCAGACCCCAAAGGCTGTGGATGAAAGAGCGGGTGAATTCCAGGTCTTGCTTTCAGCCCACAGCTTAGACAGCTGCATGGAACAGGCCTCTTGTCTCACAAGAGAATGGGCAGTCCAGCCATCTGGTTGGGGCTCCATCAGCCATTCTTCACGTGTGCTTAAACTCAGTTCTCTGGCTTTGAAGATGATTCCTGCGGGGCCAGGGCGCTAATTTTCTGAGGGTGACTGTCAGGGTTAAAACCCTCCTTCTCCAGGTGGCTCTGCCCTGTCTGGGAACACCACCACTCAGGGACTCGGTTTCAATTGCAGCAAGATGAGACTCCTCGGGCTTTGCACTTAATGAAGACAAAGTGGCATGGGGCAGGCAGTCAGGCCACAAGTGGCTCCACATAGTTTGGTGCTGTTATCTTTGGAACTTTGCTGGGCATTTCATTTCCATGGGCTCTGCTGCTATGGCTGCTCAGTCTTACTTTCTCCATAGAATGTGTCAGATTCTCAACCTTAAGACTTCACCTTCCAGCCAGGCAGCAGTGGCACACGCCTTTAATCCCAGCACTCGGTAGGCAGAAGCAGGCAAATCTGTGAGTTCGAGGCCAGCCTGGTCTACAGCGCACCTTTTTTTTTTTTCATCTGTCATTTGTTAGTGTAATGAAATCCCACAGGTTGAGCCAGATGTGACTGCACAAGTCTTTAATCCCAGCACTCAAGAGGCAGAGGCAGGAAGATATGTGAGTTCAAGGTCAGCCTCTTCTACATGAAAAGTTCCGGGCTAGCCAGGGCTGCACAACGAGACCCTGTCTCAAAACAAACAACATAGCTGGTCAATTTATAAAGAAAATAGGTTTATTTGTCTAATGCTTTTAGAGACTGAAAGCCCAAGGCACGTGGCACCGCCCTGGTGAGGCTTCCCCCAGCTGTGTCGTGTCATGGCAGATGCAAGAGCTTGATCATGCAGTAAGGCTGGATGCCAGTGGGCAACCGGGGTCCCGCATACACTATGTTATTCCTTTCCAAAGGCGTGTCTCCAATGACCCCCAAACCTCCCTCTCTGTAGGCTCCATCCTTTAAAGGTACCACACCACTGCCTCTTAATATTGCTACGGTGGCACCAGGACTATGGCACTTGGAGTTCACACAGACTACATCCAAACCACAGGACAGCTCTAGATCACATCCCTCTATGTGCTGCATATTTATTGTGCAACTACTGTAGACCCAGCAACAGTGAACACTCAGAGGCCGTGGGCCTGTATGCAAAAATGCATGGGCTCTGGAGACAGCCCACTCAGATCCCTGCTGGCTCTGCTTCTTCTCTGTGGGCTGAGACTCAAGCCACAGCGGTAAAAAACTGAACAGGGTGATAGCGTCTATGTGCAGGGCGACTGTGAGTGCACACGGCAGTATGGCCAGCGCAGCCTGGTCCTTTGTAACTGCAAATAGCGTGAGCTCTGATGACACAGTCCTGCTGTTCCCACGCCTGCTGCTGAACCAGCACACAGGCAGCAGATCTCAGAACTCAGAACCCAGTCAGACAGAGCTCAGGCACATTCCTTCTGAGAAAGTGGCATTTGAGTCCTGAAGGAACACAGGCCAAGTGGGAGGAAGGCATGTTATGAACAAAAGGATCTCTGAGGTGTGGCTAAGGTGATAGCCCGGAGTGATCAACGGGACCTGCCAGTGGGAGGCAGGGCTGGGGATGGAGGTGGGCATGGGGAGGTCGGGGGTGGGCAGGCTGGGGTCCTCCCTCATTCAGGGAGTGAGATGTGGGGTTGTCACTCTTTGACTTGGTTTGGTTTTTTGAGACAGGGCCCAGGATAGTAATTTTCTTGCCTTGGCCACCCAAGCACCAGAAGACACTTGGCTGATGCTGGCTTTGAACAGATCACCTGGGCTGCCTGCGAACAGACCAGAAAGGGGAGGATTTGCTTTCTCTTACTGCAAACTGTCATGATGCATCACAGGCCAATTCATGACTCTACCAGTCCTGGAAGCCAGAAGCCCAAATCCAGGTGTCACAAGCTGCCCTGCCCTTTTCTACTTTCCGGATTCTGTGAGGTCATGGCTACCAGCTGTGTGACTCAAATCCCAGCGGCTACAGTCACACCCCTGTCTCTGACTCAAAACTTTCTCCCTCTTATGAAGTCCCTGGTGAGAACACGGGCTCACCATGCCCTTTGCAGTGTCCAAGAAGTACGTGTTAAATAAATTCCAGGACAGAGGACAGGAGACAATTTGCAAAGCAGGATGAGCAAACTGTATAGTTTAAAAAATTAGAGCCAGGCGGTGGTGGCGCATGCCTTTAATCCCAGCACTTGGGAGCAGAGACAGGCGGATCTCTGTGAGTTCCAGGCCAGCCTGGGCTACAGAGTGAGTTCCAGGATAGCCAGGGTTACACAGAGAAACCCTGTCTCAAAAAAACAAAACAAAACAAAACAAACAAGAAACAAAACAAAAATAACCCCACCAAATTGAGAGAGAAAGAGAGAGAGAGAGAGAGAGAGAGAGAGAGAGAGAGAGAGAGAGAGAGATGCTAGAGAGGTAAATCAGCTTGGACTAAGAGCACTTACTGCCCTTGCAGGGGGCCTGAGTTCTGTTCCCAGCACCCACATCAGGTAGCTCACAAACACCCGTCACTCTAGCTGTAGGGGTTCCAATGTTTTCTGGCCTCCATGGGCACCTGCGCCCATTTGTGCACACCTGTACACAGGTACACATACATACACATACTAAAACAAAAACCTTTTTTAAAAAACCCATTCCCAGAGGGGGCCTCCCTGATTCACCTTTCTCTTTGAGACAGAGGTTCACCATGTAGCTCAGGCTGGCCTTGAACTTATAATATTTTTGCTTCCTCAGTTTTAGGATTACCACCAACTAGAAGTATGTTTCTTTTACTTTGAAAATCAGAGTAAAGAATCCATTCTTGGCCAGTAAAGTGGCTTAGCAGATAAAGTGCTGCCCCAAGAACCTGAGCCTGATCCCCAGAACTCAAGTAAAAGTAGAAGGAGAGAATGGACTCCACAAAATTATTCCCCAAATATACCAGGCACATGTGTGCCCACAGCACATATCATGAACATGCTAATAATAATAATAATAATAATAATAATAATAATAATAATAAATTGAAACATTTTTAGGTAGGGTGGTGGTGGTGGTGCACACCTTTAATCCCAGCACTCAGGAGGCAGAGGCAAGTGGATCTCTGTGAGTTTGAGGCCAGCCTGGTCTATAGAGCAAGTTCCAGGACAGCCAGAACTACACACTAGAGAGACACTGTCTGAAATAAAACAAAATAAATGGAACACTCAGGATGGACCTTCTGATAAGAAAACATTGGAGTAAAGATGTGAAAAGGGAGACATTCGCAGGCAGTTCTCTAGGGAAGGGCATTCCTAGGAAAGGGGCAGCTGGGACAAAGATCCTGAGGCAGGGGTGTGCCAGGCTCATGGGGCTAATGTCAGGGAAGCCAGTGACTAGACTCCAGTGACAGGGAAGAGTTACAGACTTTTACTATGTGTTCAGGGTGTTAATTCTGTTTTTGATTTTATATGTCTCTGACCAAGCTCTTCTTCTGACTGCAACTTGTTGTCTCCCACTCTGTGGGTGGTGTCTTAGGGAGTGCTGGTTTAAATGCTGTGGTCAGGCTTTCAAGCATTCTTTTTTTAACTCTAAGGTCTTAGGAACATTTTCTAACATTATCTGTAAATGTTCAGCAGGCTTATTCTGTACAGGTTCAATTTAATCAGCCCTGCTGTGTTTGTGAGTGGTATGAGGTAGGGACCTGTTTTCATTTGGTTCGAGTCTTATGGAGACTTCTAGTCACATGATTCTGAAGTACCCATTCTCAGAGGCTTAGTGGGGCTGGGCTGGGCTGGTTCTTGGATGTGAGAATCATTTATAGAAAATCCACACTTTCCCCACTGACCTTCAAAAACATACCCGTCTCAGATTCTGGGTACTCTTTCTGTTTCACTGATCTATCTGCCCTGGTTCACACTGTGACATTCATTACCTGTGCTCTTGTATGATAGGGAAAGATCTCCACCTCACTTATTAAGAATATCTTGAGCTGGGTAGTGGTGGTGGTGCACGCCTTTAATCCCAGTACTCAGGAGGCAGAGGCAGGCAGATCTCTGTGAGTTTGAGGCCAGCCTGGGCTACAGAGTGAGTTCCAGGACAGGCTCCAAAGCTGCACAGAGAAACCCTGTCTCGAAAAACAAAACAAACAAACAAAAAAACAAAACAACAACAACAACAAAAAATCTTGTGGAATATTTAACCAGGCAAAGAGGTGTTACATTTGTTTATGCTGTGGAATATCCCTTTAACTGTGTAAAGGTGTGTTACATCTGTTTATGCTGCATTTGCTTAAACTATATAAAGATGTGTTTCACCTTGCCTGCCTAAGGCACCTGATTGGTCTAATAAAGAGTTGAACGTCCAATAGCTAGGCAGAGAAAGGACAGGCAGGGCTGGTGGGCAGACAGAATAAGTAGGAGGAGAAATGAGGCTAAAGAGGAAAAGAGAACAAGGGAGACACAGGAGCAAGAAGCCAGGCAGCTGCCAGCCACCCAGACATAGAGACAGCAAGAAAGTAAGAAAAGGTAAGAAGCCCTGAGGCAAAATGTAGATAAAGAGAAACAGCTTAAGTTAATAGAAAGGACCTAAACTAGGCAGAGCATTCATAACTAATAAGGAGTCTTCGTGTCAGGATTTGGGAGCTGGTTGGTGGCCCAAAAGAAAAAGCCTGGTACAGTCAGAAGTTTTCCTGTGTCCTGCCTGGTCCCACTGTAGGGAAAAGGGGCTAGCTAAAGAAACCCACCCTGACCCTGGAGCCCAGAACTAGGGAAAGATGGCTCAGATCAGGGCAGAAAGAAACACAATTTGGCTCAGTCAGATCAGAGCCATCTCTGCCCCTGGCCAACTGACTTGTGAAACCAACCAATCACAGAGCAGGATAGTAGAACCCTGGGCCTCAGGGGTTGACTCCACCCCCAAGACTTCCTCTGTAAACCATCCTGCCTAGTCAGTTAGAAAAAAGGCTGTTCTCTCCACCCTGGTAGAGGCAACTACTCTCCTGGAATCCTCCTTCCCAAATAAATCTCTTCCTCAAAAGAGTTTTTTGAGTGTGAAGATCTTCATTCACTGGCGTAGAGAAGATCGTTGCTGAGACTTCTCCCAGTGGACAAAACAAGGGAGATTTGAAACAGAGAGCTAATAAGTAACACTTTTCTCCTGAGCCGGAGGAGATTGCTAAATTTCTGCAGGGGTTTCCCCTTTTGCAGAGTGAAGCAAAAAAAGCAACAACTTAGGCGGCAGAAGCAGAGCTCTGCTAGGAAGCCCCCTTAAGTGGGGGCTGAGCAAAGCTCAGCTGTAGAGGCTCTCCAGGAGAGAAGCAGGATTGCTATATCCTGCGGGGAGACCATCACCCATTACACCAGGTATACCTTGACTTTCCTGAAGAGTCAGGATACCCTTCCCTGCTGAAGCAGTTCCAGGCCTGACTCTCCCAAGAAGTCAGAAAAATTTCCCTTCCAGGGTTGGGCTGTTTCTTTGCAGTCTCAGCCGTTAGAGCTGTGTTAAATATCTTTAGGTGTCTGGGACACCTTCAGGGCAGAGCTGTGGTTCTGAGTAGTTCGAGGTGTCTGGGATACCTCACCCCCCAAGGGCTGAACTGTCTCCTTGCAGTTTCAGCCATCACAGCTCAAAGTGTTGCCTGACTTCCCAGGTAGTCAGGACACCAAACCCACAGAGTTACATGTTATGCAACCAGTTTACTAACATTTTGGTGTGGAAACCCAGGACACCAAGTCCACAGAGTTGCAAAACGTGCAGTTTACTAACACCCACAGCCGCTCAGACCCAAGTAAACACACAGAGGCCTTTATTAATTATAAACTGTATGGCCATGCTATGGCTCAAGCTTCTTGCTAGCTAGCTCTCATAACTAAACTCAGCCCATTTCTATTAATCTATATGTCACCATGTATTTCATGGCTTTACCTATGTGCCATTACATGCTCCTCCCTGGATGGTGGGATGGTGTCTCTCTCCCCTCTGCCTTTCTTTTTCCTGTCTCTTTCTTCAATTTCCTGCCTAGCTATAACCTGACTTGCCATAGGCCAAACGGCTTTATTTATCAACCAATCAGAGCAAAACATATTCACAGTGTACAGAAAAACATCCCACAGCACTTCCCCTTTTCTGTATAATCAAAAAAGAAGGTTTTAGCTTTTTTTTTTTTTTGGTATTTCGAGACAGGATTTCTCTGTGTAGCTTTACACCTTTTCTGGGACTCACTCTGTAGCCCAGGCTGGCCTCAAGCTCACAGAGATCCACCTGGCTCTGCCTCCCGAGTGCTGGGATTAAAGGTGTGTGCCACCACTGGTTACCTGGACAGTCATCCAAAGTTCCTCTATAATGTTGGGGTATCCATCTTTAGCCAATAGGCCTAGAGTTTTTTAGTCGCTTCTCCCTGTGTCCTGTAGAATATTTGACATTCTCCTTTATGAAGCAGGAACCTGAAGGACCATTTTGCCTTGTTTTGGCAAATTCAGTTGTCATTTTTCCATGGGTCCTGCATGTCCAGTCGATACAACATTTTGTCAGGCAGTCCAGACATGAGCAATTTCTTGCCCAAATGGCTGTTCTGCCAAGAAGAAGATAAACTCCATATGGAGTGTCTTTGATGCCCATCTTCTTCTTTGAAGTAAATCGGTGCTGCCAGGAGCAGATGTGTCTCACTGTCCAGAAAGTAAGTTTTTTAAAACATTTTAAATGCCGTATTCTGTAGGTCTTTGAAGTATTTGAAGATTACCTATCTATCTGAAATATATCTTTGTATACCTAAAAAACAACTAATATGATTATAAGTTTGATTATCATAGATTATTAACTATTAATCTGTATTTTTAATTATACATTACAATTTAAATGAGTTACATAAACATAAAACCTTAAACAAGAGTAGAAACAGTATAACAAAATTAACTTTAAATTTGTAATAAACTAAAATCTATAACAATGTAAAACTTTTTAAACAAGTTGTTGCTCTTTAAAAGTAGGTTCAATAATCTACCTTTTTATTCTGTCATATCTATAGTATCCTCTTTTCTTTTTTAGAGATTGTATTTATAATCAACCCCCTTTAAATAAAAATAAACATAAACAATATTTAGGGAATTTGGGAGTAGCTTCTCATACTACTTCCTGCTGGTTGGGGGTGCTGGCAATCTTATGAGGATCCTGAGAAAATTAAGAATTATGGTCAAGTCCTGACTGGAGTCGTCTGTGAGGCTGCATTGTCTCAGTTAGTGGCTTTGAAGCTGTTTTGGATATTGGATCATCTGGGCCATGGCTGTCATTGGAGACTTTTCAGGGGGTCTTGGCTGATCAAACCATATTAGCTTGGAAGCAATCCCTAGGTTCTCATCTTCTGTGGAAACAAAAGCAGAACCTCTTTTCCAAAGCAATGTATCCTTAGACATAAATTTTGAAGTCAAGATACCTTTAAAATATATATATTGACTTAACTCAGCAGTCTTTACAATGAAATGTCTTTCTGCAGTTAAAAATCCCAAAGACAATATATTCCAGACTCTGTGTGTGATTTACATCTTTATGTGGCTTATTTTTTTTTATATTACTTTTACTGTCTCTTTAAGAGACTTTATTTTTTTAAACTAATTCTTTATATAACTGTCTATATTCATTTTTTTCTCTCTTCCAAGCCTACATACATTTTTACATACACTGTAAACTGTTTAGGGTTTATCCCATCTGAATCTGACTTGTTGTGAATCTATTGCTTTAAACTGCAGTGGCTAGTACTGAAGCGGCAGCTTTGGCTGCTGACTCCATCCATCTCAGCTTCCCAACATGGCTGAGGTAATTCACCACCAGCTCTGGGAGCCATGCTCTCTGCCAGCTCTGGGAAGCAGTGGGTCCATGCCCCCATCCAGCAGCCCATAGCACAGAAACCTTTTTCTTTCTTTCTTCCTTTCTTTCTTCCTTCCTTCCTTTCTTTCTTTCTTTCTTTCTTTCTTTCTTTCTTTCTTTCTTTCTTTCTT
>CABHPP010141479.1:20797-43049 GCA_902168425.1 Peromyscus attwateri | reverse complement strand
CTTTCTTTCTTTCTTTCTTTCTTTCTTTCTTTCTTTCTTTCTTTCTTATTTTTTTTCTGTACTAGCAAAAGCTAAATCCACCATGCAGTGTGCTGTGCAGCTTGGAGACACCACTGTGTACTCCTGTGGGAATCCACCATGCTGCCTGGCTCCTGGCAGCTGGTGGCCAGCTCTATCTCATAGGCAGCTGTGGGAGACAAATCTCTATGCTGCTGCTGGCACGAGACTGGGAGACTAGAAAGCCTAGTGTGGCTCTGTTCCTGTGTGTTCAGAATCTTTAAGCTTTTTTATATCTATGTGGATCAATGCCCAACGGCGAACACCAAATGTAGTTGGAAGTTTTCCTGTGTCCTGCCCAGTCCCACAGCTGCTCAGACCCAAGTAAACACACAGAGGCTTATATTAATTATAAACTGTATGGCCATGGCCTATGGCTCAAGCTTCTTACTAGCTAGCGCTTGTAACTAAACTCAGCCTGTTTCTATTAATCTATATGTTGCCACGTATTCCATGGCTTTACCTACGTGCCATTACATGCTCCTCCCTGCATGGCAGGATGGTGTCTCTCTCCCCTCTGCCTTTCTTCTTCCTGCCTCTCTCTTCAATTTCCTGCCTAGCTATAACCTGACTTGCCATAGGCCAAATGGCTTTATTTATCTACCAATCAGAGCAACACTTATTCACAGTGTACAGAAAGACATCCCACAGCAGCCTGGTATAATCTTGGCTAGTCTTAGACCTGTATACTTCCTCTGAATTGTCCTAAAATTTTCAAATCTCTTCTTTGCTCGTATTTTATGTGTCCAAGTGTTTTGCCTGCACGTTTGTCTGTGCAACATCTGAGTGCAGTGCCCCTCGAAGGCCGGGAGAGGGCATCTGATTCACTGGAACTGGAGTTACAAATGGTTGTGAGCCTCCATGTGGGTGCTGGGAACCAAACCCAGGTCTTCTGCAAGGGCAGCCAGTGCCCTAACCATTGTCCAGCCTCCTCTCTCGATTCTAAACTTCTGAAGTTACAGAGAGTATGCTGGCATCATGAGTACTTTGGGATTACCAGGGATCCGGAGCCATTCAGGGGCATCATAATGCACCAAGCGTTCATGTATTACAAATCTCAAGTCTCTCCAAAGCCTTTTGTAGGTGCTTGTACTAGTCAGTTAGGAAACTGGATGGTGGGAAGGAGTCATATAGTCACCAGTGAGGCCAGATAAGGTGACACTTGTCATGTTTGATGGATTTGGGAGAAAATGGGAAAAAAACAATTTATTTTATTTTTATTTTATGAATTGGGAGCGTGCACTATCTGCATGCAGTCCATGTAGTGCTTGAGAAGGCCAAACAAGGGCATCATCCACTGGAACTGAAGGTGGCTGTGAACCACATGGGTGCTGGGAACTGAACCTGGGTCCTGTGCAAGAACACCAAGTGCTCTTAACCACCAAGCCATCTCTCCAGCTCCAAGCTCTTCAATTGCAAGGAGGTATCTACAGTAAGGTCACCAGGGAGCCATGTTTCCCATGTGAGGTTGTGCAAGGCTTCTAAGGGCCTCCCTGGCAACGAGAGCCCCCCTTCACCCCACTACAGGTATAGAAACCCCCTAACAGTAGGAGCAGCAGAGCCAACCTGCACCAGGTGTGGTTCTCACCAAGTTGGAGTTCAGTCAGGCCTAGCTGGAGGCTGGCTGGTGTGCCAGGAAGCAGAGGGCTTGTCATGTCAGCCCTCGGCTTAGCTATTTCCCGAATGCAGGGCCAGGGCCAGAGACAAGACCTTTGAAATCCTTACTTTCTTCCACTGTACAATGAAGCCACAAGGAGTGACCTTGCAACACCGACACAGTGCGCCCACGGGCTGGTCTCCCTCCTCTTCCTGAAGGGTGCCAAGGCGCAGTGTGGATCTGGGCAAAGATAATGTCTCTGATGCGGGAGGTGGGCTGCACAGACCACACGCTAGCTTTGTCTTCTGGGTCAAGGCAAGTGGGTTCCTTCCATCCTCTCTCTCTCTCTCTCTCTCTCTCTCTCTCTCTCTCTCTCTCTCCCCAGGATCTCATTGTGAAGCCATGAGACTCCCTAGGGTCCTGAGGGCTACCAGGCTGTGTCTCTGACCTGGAGCCCACCTCCAGGGTACCTGGTCATCAACCTGGCCTAGAGATCCATTGTGAAACTGAGCAGGCAGGGACTCCAGGGCAGTGTGTGTTTTCTGGAGAGTTTGAGGACTGCTGAGGAGCACCTATGGAGCTGGTTCTCCTGGAACCTTCTGGATTCAAACCTGAGTGGCCTTAGGCAGTGATGTCTTTAATTTGTCTGGGTGTCAATTTCCTCCTTGGAAGATGACAACAGAGATGTGCAGAGTCAGCAGTTAGCACCACCACCCCACCCTACCCCCAGCCTGTACCAGAGGATGTGAGGGCAGGGAGCGGGGGCAGAGATGGGGGGCATTGTGCTAGCTCTGGGTTACCAGCTTGTGAGGTCTCTTGACAGCTCACAAGACTCTGGGGGCAAACTCTCCCTTGAAAAGCAGCGGAAGGGAGCAAGATGGTTAGGCTGCCAGTCCAGCAATCTGGGAGCCTAAGTATCATGCCCTCCCCTTGAGATGCTTCCCAGGTTTGTAGGAGCCCATGAGGAAATTTCCCACCAAGTGGGAGCTAATCTCATCACTGTTGTTTAACTGACTAACCTACCTTTTTGGTGTTTGCGTTTTACCAGCCCTGAGCAGTGCATGAACGGGTGCCAGACTCCTGGGCCCTGGAGCTAGGCCGCTGGGATTTGGAACCAAGCTCTAGCTGTGTGCCCTTGGGCACATTCCTGCTCCTTCATGGGAGGGAGCTAGATGACTTTCACCTGGTTCCCCAGCACTGCGAAGAGGGCAAAAGTCATCTCTGTGACTAAATGACATTAGGTCATAGGCTCCTTTCTCCAGGAGCCCAGTCTGCAAGACATGGGGACCATGGACTGCTGTCTCCAGTCAAGACCTGCTGAGGGTGAGGAGAGTTTGGGGAGAAATACTTTGGAAAGCAGGGAAGGGTGTGTTCTTGTAGACCCGAGGGGCCACATGTGGGTGCTTCTCGAGTCTGGGGCTGATGGACCCCTTTCTTTGTCTAAATACTGGTATTCAGATACACAACCAGGTGTCGGCTTCTGGAGCAACTGAAGCAAAAAGAGAAGGCGGGTCAGGAGGGCAAGGCCCAGGACCTGAGCTGCATCCTGGAACCCAGGGTTCCACATGTGTGTGGTGACATCTGCATGGCTGCACTCAAACAACATCACATACAAACATACACACAAAACAATAATGATAATGTTAATAAAGAAGGTGGGGCTATTCTAATTAAGACAGGGAGTGTTCCAATCTGGCCAAACCTTGGGACTGGTGCACAAGGGAGCAGTGGCCTGGCTTCACCTGCTGGAGTCCAATTCCAGGAGCTCACCTCCTCCACTGCCACTGTTTTCTCAGAATGTTTTTAAACTGTGCATGGTCTGTTTGAGTGTTTTGTTTTGAATAAATGGGATTAGCCCACTGTGTTCTCCACTGCCCCCTGTGGCACAAGACGGATGCCATTCTGGAGCCTCCCCATGTCTGAGCTCTGCCTCTTCACAGGCCCCTCCTGCTTCCCAGGTTTTCTGTCCTGTTTAAATTTTCTTATCCTGCACACACAATTGCGAAACAAAACAACTAATGCCTACTTGAATGTGTGTGTGTGGGTGGTGGTGGGGTGCGGTATGTTAGTTTGGCACACTCCTGACCCAGGAGTGCCTTGAAGCTGGGACTGAAAACCAAGTGCTTCTCCACTGGGCTCAGAAAACTGGTTTGCTGGCCAATGAGAGTAAGAAGCCTGCTGGCGAGGCCTGGGATTCGCTTGCGCTAGGTTTGTGAGCCCCAGGAACCGCCCAGCTGTATCTTTACTAGATAACAGCCCCTCAAGCTTCGAATCAGGGCTCTGGGCCATTTGCAGTTTCTCCTTTACAGAAGGTGTGACCTTGACCATTGAACGCAAGGGAAAACGGGTTAGGTTGCAGAATGTCTAGGAAGTGTTCTCCCCTACACTCCCACCCCAGAGTCTGGTTTTGGACAACTCTGTCATTGGCGTCAGCTAGCCACAGGTCTCTTGAGCTCCTGGTGGTTTGCATATGCTTTTTTTTTTTTTTTTTTTTTTTTTGGTTTTTCGAGACAGGGTTTCTCTGTGTAGCTTTGCGCCTTTCCTGGAGCTCACTTGGTAGCCCAGGCTGGCCTCGAACTCACAGAGATCCGCCTGCCTCTGCCTCCCGAGTGCTGGGATTAAAGGCGTGTGCCACCAACGCCCGGCCTTGCATATGCTTTTAACCCCTGCAAGCAGGTGGGTCTCTGAGTTCGAGGCTAGCTGGTTTATGGAGGAGTTCCTGGACAGCCAGGGCTACTCAGAGAAACCCTGTCTCCAAAAACAAACAAACAAAAAGGTGTCATTCTGCTGACCCCTGAAAGAGGGGTTGCAAAGGAAGAGACTTCCTGGAAAACTGCCCAAGGCTGGGGATGTGGCTCAGCAGCAGTGTGCCCAGTGTGTGAAGGGCTCTGGGTACCGCCTCTGGCAGTGGGGGGAGTGGGGAAAGCAGGGGTGATGTATAATGTTAAATGAAAAAAAAAATCTTGTTCCGATGTTATTGCGCACAAATATAAGATGAAAGAGACCACAGAGGTCCGAGGCTCTGCAGGAACCAGAGAGGCAAAACTTAATCTTCGTAAAAGTGAGAATGTGGGTGATTTCTGAAGGATTTTCCAGGCTGTGAATTAGACTGTGTGTTAGCCGCCCCCCCCCTCCCCAGGGCTGATCAGTGGCGAGTGCTGCCCTATCTGAGCTGGCACAAGCCTCAGCGCATCCCTTTGAGAGATGGAACCACACTGCCAGCACTCGGCAGCAGGGACCCTGAAAGCTCACAGTGGTGTCTGTGCACTGGCAGGTGTGTCCGGCCTTTTGACACTGTGACAGGAGGTTGTCACCTACAAAGTTCACACATGATAGCCTCACTGCCGCGTTACAAAGAGAATAGGAAAACAATCATGGGTCAAGTCAATTTAGTTGGTGGGATCCACAACTGTGTCCTGGGGTGCGAGCAGTGGCCGCTGAAGGTTGGATTAGTTAAGACCCAGGAAATGGAATGCTAGCGGCTGAGCAGAATACATCCACCTGTCGACAGGCTGTGCTGGACTGTCTCGGGTGTGGGAGAGGGCACACACTCTGTGTACCCTTCTTTCTTCACACAGCCCAGAGCCCTGCCATGGGCAACTCTCTGCTTGCAACTGCATCGCATTCTCTAGGACCCTAAGAGGCAGCGCGTGCAGTCGACCCCTCCACTACGGGGTTAGAAGGGCAAGCAAGCTATTTGGTTTCCACAGCCACAAAGTGCTGGTTCCTGACCCAACCTCTCTAGGCCGGGCATCACGGGCTCACTGCAGAGTTCCGGTCCTAAACTCCACAGGCAATGTTGAGGCTGCATATCTGGGCGCTGGGCCTGGCCTTTGCCGAAAAGCCACTGCTCCAGAGCAGTGAGAGGACAAAGCCAGGACCGCATCCTGATTTCGAAGATGAGGTTAGTTATCTGGCCCTTAGCGCTGGGGATAGAGAAGCTGAAGTCTGAGCCCTGGTATAAAAAGTTGAGGCGCAATGGTTAAGCCCTGCAGCTGTCAGCTTTCACCCCATTTCACCAAACCTGTTTTCTCGCCTGGAAAGAACAGCAGAGCAGTTACATTGGTCAATCACAGTTGTGTTAACTACAGTAAAACCAGCGGCATTCTGAGGGAAGGTGCCGACCAGGTTGAAGGGTCTCCCTCTGGAGGCACCAACACTCACAGCCATCTCCCACCGTTTTGGGTTCGCTCTCTGTGCTCAGCTTTGCTGGTAAGCTCTTGAAGCTGACAGGGGACCCCAGGGGCTTTCATGAGGAGTAGAGTCAAGGGGAACCTAGACAAGGGTCCTTGGCTCTTCCATCTGTAAAACGGGCTGTGGCGTTAAATAAGACGACTTACGGTGCTGCCCTTTCCTCGATTTCCAGCGACAGCGCTGGTCGCGATTAGGGTTTAAGGAGTTGAGGTTGTGCTCCCTAGGCACCCTCCCGCTCTGAAGGGAGAAGAAGCTGACCGGTTGGGCTACATCTATTTGCTCACAGGCAAGTTATAAAACCTATCGCGCCCTCCGCAGCTAACCTTGAAAACAGGCTGCCCCTTCGAAAATACGAGGACCTCAGAAAATGCCTAGCGAGGGGTGCTGAGCGCGTTAACTTTCATCGGTAGAGGATCTATGAATTTGTCCAGTGAAAGCCTACGCCTGAGACCTGGAGGCGATCTCTGCGCTAGGAAATCCTAAAAGAAGCACGCGTGGGGCGTCAGCGCACTCATTTTAATGGGAAGAGGGTTCTCATTTCTTACAGCAACAGGTAAAAACATAAATACGGGTGGGTGGGCGGCGGCAAGGCAGCCAGGGCCCGGGCGCCGGGCCCAGGCTCCGGGATTCTAGGCCCCACGCACCGGGCTCCGGGTCCCAGTGTGGAATCCGTCGGGGGTGCCCGTGGCCCTGAAAGAGCACTCCCCGGGCCGAGACAACAGGCTGCGTCAACGCACCGGGGAACAAAGGGGATGGAGCGGAGAAAGTTCCCAGGCCAGCACCAGGGTGCTTGTGAAATCCGAGGGACAGGTCATAGTTGGGAGCCCTTCCTTCCCCGGAGCCATCGCCCTTCTAAAAGTGGGAGTAGGTCCGGGGCGCCCCAGGCAGGTCCCTTTCCTACCAGGCTCGGATGCCATGCAGCGTGGACACGCCCGAATTGCCCTGCGGCATCCCGGGACTCTGCACGGCGTTCAAGTCCCCGACGCCGAAGTTCACGAAGTTGCTGTTGGCGGTGGGGGCGGGCTGCGCGGCTGGGGGTGCGGCGGGGTAGGCGGCACAGCTGTAGCCGGGGCTGCAGGCCGCGCCTCCGTAGCCGGGGTAGGGGTAGGCGTTGTAGCCGTAGGCGTTGAGGCCTACACCGTAAGCGGGCGCGTAGGCCGCCGAGTCCCCGAGGCAGGGCTTCCCGTCGCGCACCAGCACGGGCACCGCGATCCTGCGCGCCGGCGGCGGCGGCGGCCCCAGCAGCTCCAGAGTCTGGTCCTGCCGCTGCCGCTTGCACTTGTAGCGCCGGTTCTGGAACCAGATCTTGACCTGCGTGGATGTGAGCTTCAGCACGCTGGCCAGCTGGTCGCGCTCGGGCGCGGACAGGTACCGCTGTTGCTTGAAGCGCCGCTCCAGCTCGTAGACCTGCGCCTGCGAGAAGAGCACGCGTGGCTTCCGCCGCCGCCGCGCGCGTGGTCGCTCGGCGCCGTCCGTCTCGGCCTTGTCCAGCTCCACCGCCTTCTGCAGCGCGCACAGCTCTGAAGGGGAGGGGAGGCAGAGAGATAGTTGGTTTGAGCCGCCAGCCCAGGAGCTCAGGGCTCTGGTGGGGATGCCACCCTGTCCTGCGTGGGGCGCCCAGCTTGGTTTCGGCTCACCGCCGAGTGCGCGGGGTTCTTACGGTTCGATGTTGGCGCAATTGCGCATCTGGAGAAAGCCTAAGTGGCGTAGAACACCCTACAAGCTGCAGGACAAAACGAAACAAGAGAAATCTTGCCCCTTCCCCCACCCCGGGTAGTTCGTGTTCTAAAGGCAGTCTGTGACTTAGCTTTTCTGGATGCAAAGAAAATACAATCATAACGATGCTCGGGGGTGAATGACATCAGGGATACTTCGGTTTGACTCTCGGTGGTCAGCTTGTCTTTAATCAAACAATTAAAGATCTAGAAGACCCAAAGGTGTGAGTTTGGAGGTTCCCAGTGGGGCTGCCAGCTGCTGTTTGTGCGACTTCCTGACCTCCCAGTAACTGTGGCGGGGACTGAGGCAGAGGCCTCTACACAGGTCCTGCAGGTTCCGAGTCGGTGGCAGTCAATTCTAGTGCTCCTCAGATGTTCCTGGACCTTCTCTCTGCCCCTAGAAAAACCTACCAATGCTTTCCTAGCTCAGGGAAGCCATTGGGCCCCTCTGTCTTTTGCCCAGACAGACTCGGAGCTGCGCCTGGGTCTCCCCAAGTGCCGCTGCCTTCTGCAAGCAGGCCAGACACTCTCCCCGCTCTAAAACTTTTTGTATACAGCCACCTTTGGGAATCTTCTCCCCCCTCCCCAGAGTCTTCGTTCGTTACATGTTTTCTAATATTTCCCGGAAGAGAATTTCTGCCCGGCCCTGCCTGGAAATTGTGCTGGAAAAAACAAAGCCACATCCAACTCCTGAGGTCTACAGCATCGCATCTCAAAACCACGACCCTGTTCCCAGACTCCTTTTCTGACACAAAGGGGCTCCGCAAGGCCCAGGACCCGCGGGCTAAACTTTCTATTTAGCAATTCTCAATCTCAAAATACCCGTAAATCCAAAAGAGATTTTTAACCCTCCGATACGAAGAATTGTTCTACCGCAAATTGTTAGATAGCTTAACTTGGTAACAGATCCAAGAGCAAGGCCCAAACCTACTGGGGCTCTGAGGGCCAAAAACAATAATTTTAAGTCTCTCTCTCTCTCTCTCTCTCTCTCTCTCTCTCTCTCTCTCTCTCTCTCTCTCTCTCTCTCTCTCTCTCTCTCTCTCTCTCTGTTTTTCCTGACTCCCTAACTCAGGCGTTTCCTCTAAACTTGGCTGCGGAGCGAGAAGATACTGGACAGCCTGGAATCTTAGACTCCAAACTCCCCGCGCCCAGCCTTCAGCCCAGATGTGCTTCTGCCAGGCCAGGGTTTCTTGGCCCAGGGAGTTGGGCATGAAAGCGACTCCAGAGAGGAAGGACTTGGGTTCTCCTTACCTTTCTTATCTGCTCGAGGGTCCTTGGCCGGGTCAGGGTCGCCGTAGGCACGAGGATAAAAGGTGGGGGCGGCTGGGAAGGCAGGAGCGCACTTGGGGGGCGAAGGCGCGGGGCCCAGCTCCGCGCGCAGCTCTGCTAGGCCGGGCGCTGCCGCCTCGGGCCCGGAGTAGGCCTCGGGCTTGAAGGCGGCCAGCATGCAGGAGGCGGGCGCCAGGGTGGCCTCGAGGCGCGCGGACAGGTCCCCAGCGGCCAGGCTGCGCTGCTGCTGCTCCAGGTTCAGGATGTCTTTGACTGAGAAGGGCGTGGGTGTGAGCGCAGGGCTGGGGAACATGGTGGCGGCGCCCGTCTCACAGCGCCAGGTGGGCGGCAGAGAGTGGCGCTGCCCACCCCCGGGGACAGCCTCCCCGCATGGTGCCCGCCGCCCGCCCGCGCACCCGCCTCTCTGCCCTGGATGTGGCGGGGCAGCAGGTAGCGCGGAGCACCAGGGGCAGAAGAGGCGGGAGCAGGACGGAGCAGGGGGACTCAGCCTGCCATTGGGCCAGGGGCCTCGATGACAGGAGCGACCGGCAGTTCTGCGTCACCTAATATAGACATAGGGTTGGGGAAAAAAATCCTGCCCAGCTTTTTAAAGGGGCCGTGACACATTTGGAAGAGTCTCTGGCCCCTGCAGGAGATTGCTGCTCACTAGCCTAAAAACCCCAACGAGACTCACTCAAAGAAAATACCCGACTGTTTTGAGCTGAGTCTAAGCGCAGGGTTCGGGTGGGTCTGAGGTTGAAAAATATTCCTCTGCACCCATCACCGAGTGGGCTAGTGAAGATGGGGTGGGAAGCCAGGAGAGGAGGGTGATTTACAGGGATCAAGACTGTTACTAAAATGCTGATTACCGAAGTCTGACTGAGAATAGGAAGAGAAGCTAGCTCCAAGGAGACAGTTGTTCTGGGATGGTAACAGACCAATTTAGGAATTTGGGGGTGGGGTATTTAATTTGACCTGCAGGACCAATCTCGACCCAGGAGTCCAGGCAGGCCCTAAGGGGTTCTGAGCAAGTCGAGCTGAATGGAAAGGTGAAGTGGCTATTGTGGGGTGGGAGGGGCCACCTGAAGTAGACTGCGTTGTGTAAGCGCCTCTCCAGGGAGAACCATTCACTGGGGAATTCTTTAGCGAGGGAGCCAACCCAGGTTCTGCTCAGCTCCCAGAAGAGCTGTCTTCTGGTGTCTGTCCCTCTTCTCCAGCAGCTTTCTTTCCCATTCCTCCTGGGCCACCAACAAGATCCCCGGACTTTTTCTAGCTCCAGGCCCCTGGGGGCCTACCAAGGCTTCCACTCCACAGAGCAGGTGGAGGGGCATTTTCAGTCCCACGGTGCTTCTGTCTGAAAACTGTCAGGGCTTAAGGAGCCCAAGTCTTGTCCTAAGAGAACTGCCTGGATTTAAGGAACACTGGGGTCTTCCCAGACCCCTGCACACAGCAGACTGGAGCTTTATGCAGCTATAATCTCAGAAAGAGAAGGCACAGGGCCTCCAGGCAAACGCTACCCCATCGAAGGCATGGGAAGGCTTGACACTGTAGAGGCTTGGGCAGGGAAGGCAAAGGATGTGGAGGACTAGTTGGCCACCCCAGAAGAGGCTCTTGGAATAGAAAAAGTAGTGGGGTGTAGGGTCAAAGGTCAGCTAAACAAGCCACTCCCAAGTCATGAGCCCAAAGCCCCAGAGGGGTGAAATTGTGCAGCACAGAATGGAAACTGTCCCTCCTGCAGGACAGTGAACCGTTGGAGAGCGCCGGCACCAGCTGGACCGTACTAAATAAAGCCAGCACAGGCCTGATTTTCCCTGCCTTTCATCAAACCCAAACTCCCAGGGCCTTGGGCCTTCAGCTGAGGGAAAAGGAGGACCCAACTCCAGGCAGACTGTGAAGCAGGAGGCCCAGGAAACCCAGTTCCAGGCTCCAGCCTTCAGCGCCAGACTGGGCTGTCATCATGAGAGCTCAACCCAAGGGCCGCATAGTTCTCTGAAACTGCTAGCTCCAACCGCAGAGGAAGCCTTTCCAAAGATGTGGGGACCCCAAAACCACCAACTTCTGTCCCTCCACACACACACACCCCAGTTCTCCTTGGTCAATCTGCAACTTTGCTGGGTTTTTGTTTGTTTGTTTGTTTTGTTTTTTCATCTTGCTGCGACTTTTGGTCACTTTACAGTTACTGCTCTGAGAAACCTAGCTGGGGACCCTCCTTGCTTTTGAAGATTGGTTTTTGTGGGTTAGATGGGATGCCTATCACCCAGGCGGTGACGTCTGGCAAACGAGCCACATCCGATTCAATTAAATGTCTTGCTGAAAAGCTTCGGGCGAGGGTCCTGGGAGCCCTGTTAAGTGAATCGGCTGGCCCTGCGGATCGCGATGACAGTTTGAAAGATTAGTGTGAGCCGACGCCTGAAATATTACCATTTAATGGGGGGGGGGGTACACATCGGGGCTGCATCCGGGGATCCCTGTTTTATGTTTTTTTTTAAGATAGTTCTGAAGAAGAGGGGCATTTCCTTTGCAAATCAAGATGGTGAGGATTTGTCACCTATTTTTGGATATAAGGGCTCCTATAGCTGACAGATCTGTGGCTCATGTGTCAAGAAAAAGGAAGAAAACCCTTCTAATTTGAACAAAATTAGTGACTTTCCCACCCCCTACAACCTTGGTGAAAAGACTCTGGCCTTTCTCTCTGGAGAGGAAGTGGAACAGAGTGAGATAAATAGACAAAATAGAATTGGGGTGACCCGTGGGGGTTTCCGCAGAGAGCTGTCCAGAGCACTTTCCAAACTTGGCTTCAGTCCTGGCTGTCTTCAAGCCAGTACCAGAGGAATATATGTATGTATATTAATATATATATATAATGTAATATATATATTTTACTTAGACAGAAGTTACAATGGTTGGGACCCTAGGGGCGCGTCTTCTCCCTAAGGGCGGATGGCTCAACCTGGTCGCTAGGAAGCACTTGGCCAAACACACAGCCTTCAGCCGAGAGGGGCAGAGACAAAAAGGAGCCTGGAGGAGATAGCGAAAATCTGCGGGGCTATTTCTTTGCCTTTTAAAGACTTGGTGCTTTAGGATTAGTCAAATTCCGGGGTAACTCCAGCGCATTCTGCGTAAATAAATTATTATTGATTGAAAAGCGATCGGCCGGGCCCAAGCCGCGCCCCCCTTCCCTGCATTCAGCAGCGCCGGCCGCGAAAGGTATATATGATTAATTGAAAGATAAGCTGCAACTATCACCCGGAATGTCATTAATGCGCCGGGGAGACGTCCATTGGAGACAGGCGGCGTTATCCGTAGCTTTATCTTCAACAACGCCTCGCTCTCTTGGCCCGCGCCGGGGAAACAGATGGGGGTTTCTGTCTGGGACGCTCGCCCCGTGTTTATATTTTGGGAAGAATCGCAACTCTAGGGAGTCCCCGGCGGGCCCCCTGATAAATGAACATTAGCACTTTTTCGGACTACTGTATCAACAAAGGGGCCGCGGCGCAGCAATAATTGGCGAGAAAGCAAACAGAGGGCCAAGAGCGCGACTCTGCTCTTCGTCCGGCTGATGGATGAGCAGCGGCCGCCTCCCGGCCTGGCCCGGGCTTCCTTCCCGCAGGTCGCGCAGGGCCTCCGGCTCGGCTCTGCATCGAGGGAAGCCCCCGGCTGCAGGTACCCAGCCCTCCTCGCTGCTGTAGCCAGCACCCTCAGAGGTGCGTCGCGGGTCAGACTACCTGGCTAAGAGAATGAGTGCTCCAGGCTACTCAGACTGGAAGCCTCGAAGGTCATTGGCGTTACTTCGCTGACTCTAGAGCTGGGCATGTTTTCCTGTTTGTCAATGGGGGAAAAAAAGCAAGTCGCCCGCTCACACTGCCATACTGTCCTATAGAAGGAGAATGCACATGCACAAAGTTGAGGGGAGAGAGAGAGAGAGAGAGAGAGAGAGAGAGAGAGAGAGAGAGAGAGAGAGAGAGAGGGAGAGAGAGAGGATTTGAGGTGTAACTACTTCCTTTCTCCCCTCTGCCTTATTGAGATTTAATTCACTCGCCATACACCACAATCAATTTGAGAACATTTTCATCACCCTCTAAAGAAACCTGCAACCTTCCCCCTCCCCTCTTCTCTCCCCAGTCACCACTAATCTACTTTGCCCCTCTAAGGATCTGCCTCTCCTGAGTGGTTCATACAAACAAAATCATATAATATGTGACCTCTTCTGTCTGGTACCTCTCACTTGGCAGAATGTTACCCAGGTTCCTTCACTCTATGACATTAATCAGCACTTTCTTCTTTTTAGCAGCTAAATACCATTCAGTTGCATGGACATGCCGTTTTTGTTTACTAGGTCATTAGTGAAACCGCTCTTGGGTGTTTTCACCTTTTCCTTTCTCCAGTCCACTCCTGCCTGCACAGACTGGGAAAACCTTCCTCTTTTCTCTCTGTTTTCAACCCTGTCCTTCCCCAGTGGGGACTGAGTTTCCTGTAATATTCTGTTCTTGCTGTAGCCCAATTCTTGATTTTTAAAGAAGTTGCCAGATTTTCCTTTCGTGCTAAGCTCACAGTGTCTGCTTTCCAGTCACCAGGGATTACTAACTCCATAGAGTCGAGGTCCTGATTGCTAGCCTGGTTTTTGACTTCCACTGCCCCAAGGTACAAGGCTGTAGGCCAGCTGAGCCAGGCAGAGAGCCTTCCCTCCTGGGTGCAAAGTTATCCCAATAACAGGAAGAATCGAAAGCCAGGTAAGGGAGGCACAGTCCACCTGGTAAAGGACTGTGTGTCTGTCTAAGAGAAGTCAGGACTCCCACCTGCCTCCAAATTGACCCAGAGTCAACTCCCTGGGGGGTATTTGTTCTGATTTTCTCTACCCCTACGCTCACACTGACCAGGTGGGTAAAAGTGCTCAGCAAGCCTGAGTGTGATTCTCAGAAACCCATGGTGTCATCTGAGCTCCACAAGTGTGCACCTGAACTTGCACACAGCAGACACATGATGATTTCTAAGTGTTAATTCATGATAAGGATAATAATTTGGAATGTTTGCTTATTTTTTGAGGGTGAATGAGGCATTAAAAACATTGCCCCAAATACCATAAATAGAACCAAGGAAAAAATAATCCAGATAGAAAATGCTAGAAATACATGACAAAATTATAAATTTTAATAATATACACAGAAAGAGTTCTGGTAAATCAACAAGAAAATTACCTAACAGAACAATGGGAAAATTGGCCAAGAGTAGTAGAACCTTGCTGGAAAAAAAGAGAAGAAAGTAAATAAAAAAGAAAAAAGTAAACAAATGTTAACTAATCAGAGAGGTTAATACTTTATATATCAGATTGACAAATGTAAAAAATTTGGCATCCCTAGCTTCCCAACAAATGATAAAGTTGAGCAAAATTAGAGGGAAAAAAAGGTGCACACTGATTGTACTGTGGACATAGTTGAATGGAAGAGGGCTTGCTCGCCTAGCATTCCCGAGGCCTGGGCTTGATACTCACTCAGGTTTGATGGTCTCTGCCCAGTGACCGTCTGTGTGGTTCAGTGGAAGAGTAAATTGAAAACCCTCTCCGGAGCAGTCTGGTTCTGTCAACACGTAAAGTGCACAAGCCATTTGAAGGAATGGTTTCACTTCCAGTATCTATTTGCAGATACACACGTGTATGCAAATAAAATGCTTTCTTTGCACTTTATTTTTTTAAGAATGAAAATATTTAAAAAACAACCCAGTATATTTTTCTTGGAGACAGGTTAAAAATCATGTTATACCAATAGAACGGCAGACATAAGAGAGAAAGAGTTCCATTTGTACCTGTCAGTATGGGTACATTTTGTGATACATCATATACCTAAACAAGCCGCAGGCAGACTCTTTCCTTTCCTGAGCCCTGTGTATGCAGGCAAGCCCTCTACCACCGAGCTACACTGATAGTTTGGATCTTATTTATTTATTTATTTATTTATTTATTTTTTTTACATTTTTATATGGGGGGGGGGGGGTCAGAGGACAACTTACTGGAGCTAGCTTTCTCCTTGCATGAACGTAGATCCTCAGGCATGTTAGCAACCAGCCACCTTTTACCCACCAAGACCAATCACCAGCACTTATCAATTAATCATTAATTAATTTTGAGACAGAGTCTCACGAGGCTGGCCTTGAGCTCTGGATATCCTGCCAAGTCCTGAGATTACATGTGTCCTCCACCATCACTACCCATTTTTATTGCTGTTTGGTGTTCTGTAGCCAAGCTTGGCCTTGAACTCACAGCAGTCCTCCAGCCCCAGCCTCCTAAATGCTGGGATAACAGGTGTGAGCCACTACATCCGTGTTGTACTTTATGGATTTTTTTTTTAAATTAAGGATTAACAAAATGTTAAAGGAAGCTTTGAAGGAAGAAGACTGGGGGAAACATCTGGAATTAAACATCGCAGTGGACTATAGCAACTCCAGGAAAGCAGGGTTTTGTTTATATTTTTAGGTCTGTGGAAATATCTGGACCAGAATCCTAGGAGGCACCTGTTAAAATATAAATTTATGTGTTTTTCCTCTCCTTCTGGAATTTTAAAAATCAAAGGTGAGTGCAGTTTGTGGCAGAGAGCCCAAGTGACTGTCCGGTGAACTCTTCATGGTGGATCAGAAAGGATTCCGAAGGGTGTGTGTGTTGGGGGTGGGGGGTTGTCCAGCAGGATCTGATCCCAGCCACCCTCCAGCAAAGCTGCCCTCTAGCTTTTCCCTGAAGTGGCCTTTGGTCCCAAGAGCCCACCTGAAGGCATCCTGGAGTGCAGGGTCACTGACAGATAACTGCCAACATCTATCAGTGCGCCTGAGGGTGCTGTGGTGGCCTTCCACTACTGAGTGGGAAGGAGGTTGGCCAGAAGGGTGTGGTCACCTGCCTCCCTCCCTCCACACCCAGGTACTGCCCCGACTGGAAGGGGAGTTTGGAAGCCTCTAGTTTAGGCCTGTTTGTCTGTCTGTCCCTTGGTTGGTGGATGGGTAGGTGGGGAGCGCTAGGCACCCGATAAGCCACAGCTAGACCTAGAGTCTTAATAACAACATTGAACTGACTCGGGCTGGAGAGATGGCTCAGAGGTTAAGAGCACCGACTGCTTTTCAAGAAGTCCTGAGTTCAATTCCCAGCAACCACATGGTGGCTCACAACCATCTGTAATGAGATCTGACACCCTCTTCTATGTACATAATAAATAAATCTTAAAAAAAAAAGAAAAAAGATTGAACTGACTCTTCCCTATCTTGGGGTACAGGAAGCAGTAAGTAGAAATGTATCATGCATAGTTCCCCTTATTTATGATGGGAACTTTTGTGGCCACTAGTCCTAGATTCTTCTACCTGTCATGTTTCTTCAGAGGCTACTCGACTTTGGGCCTCTCGAACCACAGGAACACCATTTTCAGATTCCACTTTCTCACCGGCTCCCTCTTTGCCTTTGCTTAGAGCCGAATTGAGCTGCAGAAGCCGGAACACAGTGTTTACAAGCCTTCTGCTGCTCGGCACCTCTGCCCTAGGCTCCCAGAGGAGATATGCTCACCACACAGAACCACCAAAAAAATCCTGGGTCCTTCTCCTTACGGTTAAACATATGAGAAAAAAAAAGAAAAAGAAAAAAGAAAAGAAAAGAAGAGAAGAGAAAAGAAAAGAATCCAAATGAAGAAACCAAAGTCTAATGTTAACATCTCTCTTTCCAAAGAATTTTGTGAGCATGAACAATCTGGGCTGTTTCCTACACCTGCAGAGGAAGCCTGTACCATGTTCCTGCTGGGTTGGTTTCCTTAGCAATAGATAAAACAAACAGTCGGTCGGTGACTACCTTTTTTAAAAAAATAGTTACCGCATCTTAAAAACCAAACAACAAATGTGGAAAGAGAGGAATTAGTATGCCAGTCGCCTCACTCAAGGCTTTTTTATTTTTTAAAGTCGACTTGTTTCTGTCCAGTGCTGAGAACTGGACTCAGGGGACTTGTATGCAGGTCAAGTGTTGACCGCGATCCATTTAATTGAGACATGATAATTGGAATACAATCAACAGGGTGGTAAGTATACTGTCCCGAGAGTCTGAGCACGTGGAAAAGCTCCTGGAAGGCCCGAGTAATATAGAAAACGCTGACATTTTTAGTGAACCCTTCCGGTTAGTCGGTCCAGGGTCTGCCACAGACTAGAAGCAGTGCATCCTCTGCAGATTTTATTTGTTTGTATGCTTATAGAAAATGTGTCAAATTGTAGGATGTGCGTTTTTTCGAAATTCTGCGGGCTCCTTTATATTTTTGCCGGCACTCAAAATTTGTTGTATCTTTCTGTGCGCACTTTTTCTCGCGCGTTTGGCGGGGATATTTCCAAAGCTAAGTTTCTCTTTGGTCACTCACTTGCTGTGATTTCAACTTGATGGATCTGAAGGGAGCCGCTTCCCAACCTCTGCAGCGGTTCTCCTTATCTTAGTTCTCTTTCTCCTCAGCTCCAATCTCCTGTAACACTGTTTTCCACCTGCCCTGATCGCTGCAAACTGCTACAGCATCAACAGCACGCAGAGGTGGAGGCTCTGGAGGTCCCTCAGGATCCCGTCTCAGGAGGTGATAATTTGAAAAATCAGGTGACATTGGAGTGGGGCAATGATTCAAGATGCAGCGAGGAGAAAACGGTGCTTTTTAGAGCTAACCCACGCTAGTGCGGCGGCGTGGAGCTCCCGGAGGCGTCTCTGCAGACTTCTTGGGCTTGAGCGCTCAGATCGAGGGACTCGTAGCTGCAGGAAACGCGTGGGTTTTCACTTCCAGCGCCGCCGGCGAGCCCGGCCTCCAAGGGCGCCGCGGGCTGTGGTCGGAGTTGAAGAGTTTGTGCCGGCTTGTTGCGGTTGAAACCCAGACAGCAACCCCGGAGCCTCCGCCTCCCTCAGGGACTGCTGGGGGTCTCCCGTGGGCGGGAATCAGGCTGTAAGTGACCGATCACCACGCGTTTGAGGCTTCCTAGGCTCGTCGCCCTTTCTTTTCTGCACCGTCCTTTCCTTTCAGGTCGTGTCTTAAGATTCTTAAAATACGCTGGTGTCCCGCAGGAAACGCCGCTTTCTCCCACGCGGGCCGAGCGGATTATAAACCGGTAGATGGCTAAGTGTCGCACGGGGAAAGCCCTGACTGCCGACGGTTGGGTCTGATCAGTGTCCACCCTGAGCGCCCGCAGGCGGCCGGGGACTCCCGGACCATCGAACTCCAGGCTTCAGCAGCACCTGGGCACCAGCAGAGAGAGCACCGCAGCATTCCGCCGGCTCGCGAGTTGGCGAGAAGCGGGATGGAGACGCTAAACGAATGCAGTGTCACACGCCACGCTTTCAGGATGCACATGACGGCTGCAGACATTCAAGCCCTTAAAAGGAGCCTGTAAACTTGGGAGGAGTACGAGTGGGACTCAGAGGCACACCAGTTAGTGTGCACAACATGCGCGGGGACTTTTGCAGGCAGAACTTACAGGGACTGTGAGGTGGCCCCGCTGCCCCTCGCTCCTTCTACCTCCAGCCTGGCTGTGTGGGACACCCAGAGTCTTTGCGCTCTCAGAGCCCTACTTGCAAGTCGCCTGTGCAAAGCCTCTGCTGTGTGGCCTTGTATCTTTAGGTAGGGGACATCTTTTGTCTCTCGGCAAGAAGCTTTCCTCCAGGGAAGATAAAGTAATCGATAGGGTCTTTTAAATAGCTCCAAGTTTCCTGTCGGGCCAGGAGTATCAGCGCGTACACCAAATCTGCTCTGGTATGTCATCTTATCTCCCTTCCCCGCTGTTGTCCCCAAACGCTGCCTGTCAAGAGAGACGCCACCCGCATTAGGACCCAGACGGGGGCCCTTCCGCTCGAGGTCACGCGCTGCCCCCTGGCTCCGTTGTCCTTCGAGGTCCTGGAGGGTCGGGAGGAGATGCTGCTGAAGGAGATGCGGGTGAAGGTTCTGGGACGTGGAGGTGTGCACTGTCACTCAGAAGGGGGCATCTGGTCTGTTTTCTAACCAAGAACACAGGGAATCTGGCCTATGAGCTAGTCCCGAAACAGCAGAACTGCGTGTTGGCTGTTGGTCTGTGTAGAGCAAAATCAATTGGACTTATTCTTCGAAGTGGACTTGAGAGAGTGCCAGCCCGCTAACTCCCGGTTGAATTTGGTTGGGCAGAGGACAGTTCCTGAGCCCCAGGGATCAGGGGAACCTCAAAACCCCGCCATTCTCCTTCGCTCCAACTGCTCCACTTGCAGCCTGCAGAAGTGGAGTGGGACTACTTTCTGACCGTGGCAAACAAAGGAAGGCCAGCCTTGGACACAAGTGGTCACCTTGACCATAGCCACAGCTTGGCCATTTTTTTCTTACGGTAGTAAGTCCTAGTGGAATCTTTGGGCCAGGTCTCTGCAGCCGTTGACCTGTGCCCTAGTGTTTCTAGGCATCCTGATCAGATGGTAGGCCCAAATCCTCCTTGGGTATCTAAGCACCCTTAATGATCCCTTCCTTCATTTTCCCCCTATATTCAGCCAGCTGTTATCTCCCCCCCTTTTTTAAAATAAAGAAAAATAAAATTAGAAAAATAAAACTTCTCAGATGTCCTCAGTACTGGTGTCCACCAGCCATGTCCATCTCGGGTATATATCTAACCTCCTTTATTTCACATCGGTACACACAGCCGGGGAAATCACTTCTTGGCTTCAGTACAGGCTTGCTCCCTTCCAATTGCCCAGGATCATTCTGGATTACACCAACTGCTGAAAGAGGACCACCCACCAAAACGCAGCCTGAGGATAATCTAGGCCTTGGGAAAATTTGGCTTGTCATTTATCAGGGTTTATTTACCTAAGATAGCCCGTTTCTGTAAGGAAACAAAGTCGTGGCAAACACCACCCTTCTCCCTCCTGCTGAGGCAGAGGCATTTCTGAATCTTCTTATTCTTTATGTTGGCTGTCTCCCTGTGGGCCTGCCCATATTACCCCAGCCCTAGCTGACCTTGATTCTTAGCAATAGCAAAAGATTGATGCAGTCCTGAGCCTTTTGTGCTGTGTTAAAACCCCACAGACTGAGACTTGAGCACCTCAAGCTGATTTGGGACCCATGGCCTTCATCTCTGACCTCTGGTGTTATTCTGATGGACTGGTCCTTCTCTTCTGGACAGACCTGCAGAAGGCCATTTCCCCACGTAGACAGAGTGCTCAGTTAGGTAGGACAGTGTTTGAAGAAACGCTTGCTTGAAGGGCATCTTTCCTCCTAACAAAATATGGGAAGTAGGAGATTGGGAACAGCTCTCTGGATGGGAGGAGAGGTGGGGTAGGGGACCCTGGGAAGAACTCTGAGTGACAACTCTGGGAGATGGTGGCATAAGAACGTTGGCTCCTCATCCCTGAACATCCACCCCCAGAACATTCCCAGGCCCAGCAGTTCTGCCTCCCTCTCTTCTCCGAACGCAGAAGTGTGGCTGTGCAGCCCTACTAGTTCTCGGGAAGCTTTTTTTTTAATCTCAACACAGACGTGCATAAAGTAAAAATGAACCGATTTGTGAATTTTCCCAAACTGAACACAGGTGATGAACACGTGATTTTTTTGTTTTTGTTTGTTTGTTTTTGTTTTTTGATACAGGGTTTCTCTGTGGAACAGCCCTGGCTGTTCTGGAACTTGCTTTGTAGACCAGGCTGACCTCAAACTCACAGAGATCCACCGGACTCTGCTTCCAGGCATGCCTTTCATCCACCCGGCTGACTTAAGAAGCAGAACACTCAGAACTCTCCTCAGGTAGTCACAATTTTCTCCTCTCTCTCTCTCTCTCTCTCTCTCTCTCTCTCTCTCTCTCTCTCTCTCTCTCTCTCTCTCTCAACCTAGATTACTCTTATCTATTTTTGAGATTCATTGTATATCCAAGCACACAGGATGGAGACTACATGTCTCACAACATGCATGCAATGTCTGCTCACGAGATCTGGCCAGGCTGTACTATCAACTCCCTTCTGCTCTCGTTGTATTAATATATTCCAGGCTGAACATCCCTGACTGAAATTCCAAAATCCCAAATGCCCTCAGTCTGAAACAGCCCCTGCACCCACACCCCTGAGCTCGTGTGTGCCAGTCATATTGAAAGGACAATAACAGACAGCATAAAACGACTTTCAGGTTGTGCATATGGGAAGCAAATGGATTCTGTGTTGATGCTGGAGTTCTGTCCCTGGGATGTCTCACTATTAACCCATACTTAGGCAAGCATCCCGAAATCTGGAGCAACCAAGCCCTGTGTCCCTCTGGTGGGAAGCGTTTCAGACGCTTCAGACGAGGGGAGGGACACTTCGTGAGCTGTGCCCATTCACGTTGGGCCTGGGCCTCTTGCATGTCAAATTTCCCCTGTTTTGACTGTCACAAAACCGTGGTGCTTGTTCTAGCACCCGCCGCCTTCCGCACACATTTCTATTGTGTAAACATCCCTGAGTAGCATTGCCGGGGCATAGCATGTCCACAGACTCAGCTTCAGTTGATTTTCAACAGTTTTCCCCCTCACACAGCTGAACGGAACTCTGTTCATTCGGACAGCATTCAAGGCTTGCAGCTTCCCGACAGCCCGCCAACGCTATGAGTACACTATGAGTTTCTAAAGTTTAAGCCGGTTTTGGCAGGGGTGAGGTTGTCTTGAGTGACGAGAGAGAATCGAGGACTTTTTTCAAAGGCTCATTGGCTTTTTGAATATATTTGTCCAAGTGCCTGTCTAAACCTTTTATCTTTTTTTTCCATTAGTGTGTTTTTATTTAATTCTTAAAATTGCCCATTTTAACTTGTTAAAAATCTGATACAGTAATTATAACAGTTGTGTATATTATGTAATGCTTTAATACGCAGTTTGTCAAATACTTAAATAAGGTTCAACGTACATATTTCCTCAAATACCATTCTTCCAGCTTTCTGAATTCTGTACCCTTATGCATAACCGCCCCATTGTGACCCGGCACTGTATCACAGTTGCTTGCTCGCTGCCCGCTGCCTGCTGCCTGCCGGGTGTCAGCTTCTCTTCACTGCCCCCTCCTCCCTGCCCTTTTTACTGTTGCTTTGTTTTTGTTTTTGCTTGTTTTCGAGACAGGGCTTACTATAAATCTGACTGGCATGGAACTGGCATGTAGACCAGGCTTGCCTCAAACTTGTAGGTGATGGGTTTTTTAACTCTCTTAATAGTACTGGACACCCCCACCCTCCCCTTAAAAAAAAACAACAACAACAACTCTCTGGTCCAGCGACCATGCTTCTTCTGGCCTTGAAGTTGTGACTCTACTAGCCATGTGTCTGGGGTGTCTGTGGCTGTGATATCTTCTTGGGCTCTGGACAATGGCCTGCAACCCAAGAAAGTCCTGAAGACAGAACCCAGGACTAGCTCTGTTTGCTTTCCTCACAGTTGCTAAAATATCCTCCTTCTGTCTTAAGGGCTCATCAAATGGAGGGGGGGG